>PVLD010008316.1:0-84918 GCA_004027595.1 Dinomys branickii
GGACTCTGTTCCCAGTGGACCACGTCTATCCCACATACCATTCCGAGAATATGTACAGTCTACTCTGTGATGGTCCACAGCCACAGCCTGACGACAGGACCCTCCGTGAAGAGCCGTGCTGTGGAGCCAGAGTCTTGGGGCAGGAATAGAAAGGATGTGAAGGAGTCAAGGGCGGCAAGGCTGAAGATGCAGCTGACTCATGTGGACTAAGGTGGAAGTGGCCTCCTGAATGCAGAGGATGGAACAGAACACAGTGAAGTCTCCCATCAGGGAGAGGAATAAACACACTGGACATGTCCCATACAGGGAGGGCCAGGTGTGGGCAGGGGGAGATGGGGTGTGATTGCAGATCTGACCCACTGCCTGCTCCCAGTGTCAACTGCATGCACTATGGGTGTCAGAGCAGAACCTGCACGTCATTCTGCTCAGGCTGGGCAGTGGGGAAGGGCCCAGCAGTGACACACTTATTGTGGGTTCTCAGTATCCACACTAAATTCATCAGGTATTAAAATTGTATGCCACCAGTTAATATATAATTTATTAATAGATTATTTAAACATTTTCACAGTTTCCCAGAAGATTTTGCCATAAAGCTAGATGCAGAGTTAATGTGTGATAATCTAATGGTCTTGAAGGATCTCTTAGTTTCTACCAGAGACCATTGTAAGCTGGTCATTCTGCAGGTGATTTGATCTTTTCCCCTTAGGAAGCACCCAGGAAAGGTGGAGACTGGGTTAACTACTTAAGAATTTTCCCTGAGCATCACTCAAGCAGTGTGTTTGCTTATATCCTTACTATTCTTCTCTTTGTCTAAACATTTTCATCTTTCAAAACACTCTAAAAACTACTGAGTTCCATGTGATTTCAGAGGAAATAGTCCAAGCTGTGGGGTTGTGACCAAAGCCTTAGGGACAGATGATCTTTATTTTTTTTTCTTTTTATAAAAATTTATATTAAAAAGAAAAAAAACCCCAAATCCAAAACAGGACAATAGGACAGTAACATAATGACTTAGGAGTTCATTTTTTTTTTTTTTTTTTTTTTTGCGGTACTGGGGATCGAACTCAGGATCCTGCGCTTGCTAGGCAGGCGCTTATTCCACTGAGCTATATCCCCAGCCCCCCAGATGATCTTTATACCCTGATACTTCTCTTAGGTGAATATAAGGGGCCCGAGATACCTGTTGAGGGGCCTAAGATATCACCTATGTTATCTTTGCAGGTGTGGGAGACTGATTCTACATTAGCAGGTGCAGACATGAGTTAACAGGAGCTAAATTCACTCTTGGTAGGAAGAGGTCAGCCTTGAGCTTTATGTGAAAAAATGAGCATCATGCATCACTAGCTCACAGTTCTCTGCAGCTCACTGAGACCCTGGTTGCTGATTGACTTTCTATAAAGGTGTCACGAGGACCCTACAGGTTTTGGAAGAAAATCCAATCACTCAAATCATCAGAAATCCAGGTGCTCTCCACGAGCCCATTTCCAGTGAAGATTTTCACTGTTATGTAATATGCCATTATTATAATAACCACAGTCAGTTTATCTCCTCCATTGTTACGGGCTATTGCTTTAGATGTGGTTGTGGTATGAAAAGATAGCTATTCAAGGAATTTTCTCATTTTGGTGAGAGGAGTGTATCTTTGTCTGTTTATTGGCTATTTTGAACTCAGTTTAAACTCTGGATGCCATTCAATCTTTTAGAAAATGGAAACTTTTAGTTCTTCCCTTGATAGATAATTCCACCGTTCTAAGTAATGTGGATATATGACTATTTCTTATGCTAAATCTATTAATATGTTAGGCTGTATGTTATAAATGGTTATATTCTAAACAGGAAGACAAGCATTGATCTCTACAACACATCCAGTGATTCCAGTGCTCGTATTTCCACTGACACTGAGTTCCCAGGCTGGTTTTCACCCTGTGGAGTTGTAACTTCATTTTTAGTTTAAGCAATATGGGATTCTTTTAATAAGAAAACTTACATTTAAAAATACAGGTTATATAATGTGATACTTCAAATAAAATGTTCTACAAACAATCATCTACACTGTTTTGACTATTGCAGATGTCAAATATTAAATAATCTAATAACTTTTTTGGAATCCTGCTTTTTACAGTAAATATTATACAATTAAGTTCCATATTAATGATATATTAACTGGTCCTTTTAATACCTGCATAAGCTTTCATTCTATGGCAACACCAAAATATCTTTTATGGTTGTATCTGTTTAAAACGAAAACTTTCATCTTATGGGATTTCTCAAATTGATTTGTTTTAATTTTACTCCATTAATACAAGTTAGTTTGCCAAAATATACACAAGTTTTTATATTCACCAAGTGGAGTAAAAGAGTGTTAACATTTGCCAAATACTTGAGACTCTGTGACTTAGTTCTACAGGGTTTTAAGGAATAAAAGCTATGTTAACTTTCTTGCAACTGATTTCAAGATCTATACTAACTGGAAGTTAAAAAATAATGCACAAGGAAGTCATATGCATCCTTGGCTCAACTTCACCCAATGGTGATGTCTTGCATAGCTGTAGTACAGTATGACAACCTCGAAAGTGATCTTAATCACTTCCAGGGAGTTTGTGTAATTTTCACAACATATTCATGCACCTTTTATCTGTGTATGTATGTGGCAGGCATGAGAGAGGTGCTGCTCTTTGCACATGTTCAGGTATGCACTTTGTCTAACCAACATTATAATCAAGATATTCAATTCTGCCAGCCTCACAAGACCACCTGTGTCTCTGTTCATAGTTAAACCCATTCGGTCATCCCCAACATTTAACCTGGCAAGCACTGCAGGAAGGGTCTCATGCAGTACGTACCCTTTTGAGATTGGCTTATTTATCTCCAGGTAACTTCCTTGGGGTTCAACCAAGTCATATATACAATAGTTTCCCCTTTCTTTTCCTCAGCAGTCTTTCACAGCGTCAGTGTGCCACAATTTATTTAACTGTTCACCTGAGCATCATTTGATTAGTACACCAGTTTTAGATATTAAAGATAAAATGTCTATGAACTATTATATATATTTTTATGTGAACAGAGTCATTCATTCTCTAAGACACATGTTCAAAAATTCTTTAGCTGGAAAATTTTGAAAGTACACTTTCAATTATGAAAACATTTGTCACATTATGGTTTCTAATTGCTATATCATATTGCAGATCAATCAATAATGTATGCGAATCCAGTCGTGCTGACTCTATAAGTGAATTTCGTGGTTATGCTTTCCAACTGTAGTTACTTATATAAGTAACTGTACATTTAGTGTGGCTTTTTCTATAGTTTTATACTATATAACATTTTAGTGGTGTCGATGTCTTCTCTTTGCCTTCTGCAGTTAATTGTTTCTGTGTACAATTACCCCTGTTTGAATTAGCTATTTTTTTGTTGGTGGTGATGGTGTGTTTTGATTTTTATTACTGAATTTTGGGCACTCTCTAGACATTGTGCATATGAATTCTTTCTTGACCACATGATTTGCATGAAGTGTTATCTGGTGTATAATTTGCCACTGCGTTTGCTCACTGAAGTCTACAGCAGACATAAATATGGTACTTTGATGAAGAACACACTACTCAGGTTTCCTTTTGTGGTGCTTTTGATGTCAGCCCAGTGAGCCATCCAAGTTTACTTTCATGAATAATTGCCTGTCTGCAGTTAGTATTACTACCAAGCATATTTTCATATATCTAGTATCATTTGTTACAATTTTGGAAATTACTTCATGGAATAGTATGCTACTGACAATTGTTATTTAACGCTGTTAATTTCATTTTTCTACACACTCATTGTGTGAGTATTTTTGTGAATAACTGAATAATACCATTTACTTACTTTATTTTTCACATTTCTGTTAATTTCCAATGTTGAGGTATCTTTTCTATAGATGTTTTCCTTTTCTACTTTCCTATGTACAGTGATTTGCTCCTATGGACTGTTTGGTCAGAAACTTTGCTACTTCTGCTTATAAAGATTAATTTAGAGATTTTGTTTATTCCATTATATATTGATTCAAGTATAAGGCATATCTATGTGTGTATTTTATGTATGTGTAGATATAGTTACATATTCTCTCTTTTCTACAGTGTATTTTGGTTCTCTAGGATTTCATTATTGCTCTTTTTTACTTGAATAAGTCTCTTTTTTTTTTTTTTGTCGGTACTGGGGATCAAACTCAGGACCCTGCACTTGCTAGGCAGGCACTTATTCCACTGAGCTATATCCCCAGCCCCTTGAATAAGTCTCTTGATGGGTAAAATCATATTACTGAAATAAATGACCTACACTGCCATGAAAAAGGACACTTAACCTAATTCTTTACACTCCTGATTTATTTTAATATATAGTAGTAGTTCTAAAGTTGCATTTTCAAATTCTGTATGTAAATGTATGAGAAAGAAAGTCACTTCAGGTAATTTCTCTCAATCCATTGCAAAAGAACTTAACTGAATCTTGTCCAATCAAAATGTCAACACGTTGAAAATTCCTGGGTCTTTGGGGTTCTACTTTAAACAATATTCAGGAAGTCAAATTTCTGTGAACATGAGCTAAAACTAGAGCTGAGAAATCAGAAATTGAGTGTGAGGCTGAGATAAAGGATGAAGAGTGTCTGTCCAATCTGGATTCCATCACAATGGACAGAATAAGGTTCTGGTTACTAGGATCAACTCTGGACAGGTCAGGAATATCTCCATGGAGTCTGGTCCTCCTGTGTTACACAGAAAAGACACCCGGTAGAAAATGGACAAGTGAAACCTGCAGCCTAGTGAGTGCAGGTGCAGAAAAGCAATTGAATAAAGAAAAGGTAACAGCTCACTAGGTTACAGTTTAATTGAGTGTGAGAACAGCTGTGAAGATGAACTCATGCATTGCTCAGTGACCACATTTACTGCCAGCCACTTCAGCACTGCCTACCTGTCCTACCGCCATGTAAATTGTAATTTGCACATCCCTCCCATACACTAAATCCTCCACACCGCCGCAGCCACATAATGCACACTTTTGACTGCTTTGGAAAGCAACTGTCACCTGAAGCTCAGAGTGAAGATCATGGGGTCCCAGTCTCAGCTCCTCTGCTTCTTACTCCTCTTGACCTCTGGTAAGACAAACTCTTCTTCTTATTCAAGGATTCAGCTCCTCAGAAATTCCACCAAATATGACATATTCCTAGGCAATGAATTTTTCCGTGTTCTCCAAATATACATACAACTTTCGTTTTCCTACTTCCCCCACTGGCACATTCCCTGGCAGAGACTATGCTCACACAGTCTCCAGCGCTCCTGTCACTGACTGAAGGAGACACAGCCACCATCACCTGCGAGGCCAGCACGACACTGATGATGATACGCACTGGTATCAACGGAAAGCAGGAGAAGCTCCTGAGTTCCTTATTAGAGAAGCTACTACTCTCACCTCTGGGATCCCTTCCCGGGCCAGCGGCAGTGGATATGGAACGGATTTTACCCTGACGATTAATGACCTGAAACATGAGGATGCTGCATATTATTTCTGTCAGCATGATGATAATTTGCCTCTCACAGTGGTACAGCCTGTTACAAAAACCTGCAAATGCCCTCAGTGGGCGGCTTCAGCTGCTCCTCAGGATGCTCAGCTGAGGACCCAGGCGATGCCACTGTGATTGAGAGTTTCCTGCATGCACGTGCTCACTCACTTCCCCTTTTTTTGTCGGTGGTTTCGCCCGCCCTTCTCCTCCCTGCTTGTCCTGATGCACTTGGTGCAGCAGAGACCTGAACAGCCTAAGTGCACCGTGCAGCCGTGATTCCCCTGCAAAGCAGAGGCAGAGTCATGTGGACGAGTTGGCCAGAGTCATTATTTGCTTCTCCAAGGAGAATAAAATGAGTGATCCAGTTGGATCAGGTTTAGGCTTCGATTATAGCGTTAAAAGTAATGTTCCCTGTCCCTCTGTGCATGCTCACTCAACAGCACTGAGGGGATGTGGGAACAGCATAGTGCACATAGAAATGCACATATGAAGTGGGGCGGGTTCCTTAATCTTCCATTATTCTTTGTATTTGCTTCATTTGTTCCATTCATCTTCATTTTATTGGTTCCATTATGACGGTTAAAACATGTCATCTTCTCTCAGTAGGTTTTTCTCTTTGATACAACTCCATTAATTCATGCCAAATTGAAAGGCTTTCCCCCTCTAAGTTTGGCTTATCCTGTTATTATATTATCTGCTTAATATCCTTGTCACACTCCTCAATTTTCTTTCAATTCACAAGTAATTTCCAAAGCCAGGGAGGTTATGTAGATACTGCAGAGTTATTTGAAAGAGTAAATTTAATATTGAAATTCAGAAAAGTACATAAGAAGTCACAGCTTGGAAACCGTTCCCTCTCAGAGCTAAAGGTTTTCATTAGGACACTGCATGTGAAGCTCCATTGGCCAGACCTGGCATAGACGGTAGGGGGGTCCTGCAGGTGTTCACTAGCTGTCTGAGCAAACAGCCATGATGGAAAGAAAGCTGAATAAGACTCGTCCTAACACTCCTTGCCTCAGAATCTTGTCAGTTAAATTCACTCAGAGTCACAGCCTTGCAATCAAGGTTTACTTGTGGGCACAGGAAGATAATTTTCATTTCCAGTTTGGAGTCTTATCAGCTACTGCACGTGCAGGTGGGCTTGTTCACTGTCATGAAGGCTCTCTTTTCTGTCCCCTGCTTCTCATTCCTCTTTTTCTCAGCATATGTCCCTCTGCTGCTCAGGGTCAGGCACTGTTTTGCCTGCTCCTCTACCAAAGTCCAGCTTGATATCAAGGGCTCACCCTTTCCCCATCTCTTGCTGTTTTCACATGCACATGTCAAAGCTCAGCTGAATTCTATTCTCCAATAGAGTCCCTCTGTGTGCAGAAGAAAGAATCCCAGTTGACATCTCAATTTAGAACCTTACAAGTAGGAAAAAAATACAGGTGAGTTCACTAAACAGCCACTTCTCCCTTTTTCATCTTATATTCATTTCTTTCCTAATTCCTGCATGCCTTTTTCATCTTGATCGTTAGACTATTTTTATTGATATTTACTTGTACTTTGTTGATGCTTCTGCATTGAAAATCCTGGTCTGTCAAAATGTCTTACGTCTTACTGAAAACAAGTTTGTAACTTTAACAATAAGTAGGAATTTTAGGTTACATCTTAAACTTCTATGATGAATGTGTTGATCAATCACAACCTGCCTATTAAATCATCACAAATAGTTTGAGAATGAAAAAATAATGTGTGTGCTTTTGTGTGTTTCACAGGGATCCCTTTCTTTCCAAGCATGACAGAGCCTGACTGAGACAGGACTCAGAGATCAAACATTCACTGATCTTCCTCTTGGCCTTTAGCCCCCAGCATAGTGAGTACAGCTCTGAGAAAACCTGGACCCAAATCTGAGGTCCTGGGTTCTCAGATACTTTTCCTGGCCTCACAGTCTTGGCCTGGGTCAGGGCCTGTGGTGTGAACACTTTGCTCCTCTGATGCTCAGCCCCACGCTCAGGACAGTAGCTGCTTCCTCCCCAGGCTGCAGCTCTCTGCACTCCAAGCCTGACCTCAACCTGGCATTAGGCCCCTCTTTCAAACCTCGCCTCAACTCCAGGGCCTGAAAGGATATTTCCATATATGCTGAAGCCGTCACTACTACCTGGATAAACAGAAATTTTACTTGATCTCATTCTCAAATTTATGTTTGTTTCAACCTGAGCAGACAAAGTTTCCCTTAGAGTGCTCTGTCTGTTTGACATAAAACATAAGCAAAGTTATGTTAAAATAAGACAATATTTTTAAACCCCAAACGAAGAAGAATCCCACTTATTTTTAGTTTATTAATTACCACCTCTTTCTTCCTGTGCATGGTAAGAACATCCAGCCTCTTTCAGAAGAAGAGAAGTGCATGATTGTGAGACATAGGCGATAGCAGAAAAATGGGATTAAAGAGGAATAAGAAGGGTGGGAAGGTGCTAGAAAACACTTAAGAGCTGCTAAAAAAAAGAGGTTAAAGAACTTTGCTCTGATTTTTCCCCCTACCTACTTGTTAGAATCATTGATTCTTGGAGACACTGCAACCATCTAGAATAACAAAGGCTTTAAGCCCAAGACTGAAAAGTCTGTGTAGTGATAGAGGCAAAGCAGAAAATTAGTGAAAGCATTTTCTGCTGTCACCAAACAGCTGGACCAATTCTAAATTCTGCAACATACAGATTTACCTTCATGGCTAGAGCTATGCTACATTTTCTTACACTGACTTCTAAGTTACAGCAGAGATTAAATTATCCAGAGATGTTTAAGAGGAGGTAAATTGTGATAGCCTTTGGCCTCATTAAGAACCCAGGCAGTATGATGTGTGTGTGTGTGTGTGTGTGTGTGTGTGTGTGTGTGTGTGTGCATGTGTGTGCGTGTTTGGGGATACTATAGCTTGGAGTGTAAGAAAAAGTAATTAATTATGTCCCACCTTCGCATATTAGCCATGTTTTGTCAGTGTCAATAGAAACCAAATAACTTCAAAGGGTTGAGAAATTTTATTACTTTCATTTTTCCTTTTATATTGTACTCATCAATACTCCCAAAGTTTCCTTACATGCTCCCATGTCCAAAGGTCATTCCCATAGAATATTGTGAGAAATAGGACAAAAATATGTGCAGAACATGCATAAATCAGGACACAACTAATTACACTAAAGAAGTAGATTGATTTTGTCTTGTAGGTCCCTGGGAGAAACAGTCTGTGCAACACATCCGATCCATCCTTGTCTTGCCTGAGGCCTGGGTCACTGAACCTTTCCTGAGTGACAGAAAGAAGCCAGACTTGCAGCTGTGCCCTATACAGCTCAGCACCTGCTGATTTGCATGTCCCAGAGCACAGCAATAGAGATTTCTTATACGCTGTCACACGCTGTGCAGGAGTCAGACACAGTCAGGACACAGCATGGACATGAGGGTCTCTGCTGAGCTCCTGGGGCTCCTGCTACTCTGGATCACAGGTAAAGATGGGCAGCCCTGGGAATTTCCTCAGCACAGTGTGGTCAGTGCAGCCTGGCTTTCATGGAAGTCTTCTGTTAATACAATACTGTGAATGTTCTGTTTCCCATGTCAGGTATCACATGTGACATCCAGATGACCCAGTCTCCATCCTCCCTGTCTGCCTCTTTAGGAGACAGAGTCACCATCAGTTGCCGGGCCAGTCAGAGCATTAGCAAAATCTTAGACTGGTATCAGGAGAAACCAGGGAGATCTCCCACTCTCCTGATGCATCATGCTAAGGATTTTCACTCTGGTGTCCCATCGAGGTTCAGCGGCAGTGGATCTAGGGCAGATTTCACTCTCACCATCAGAAATCTGCAGCATGAAGACGTTGCAACTTATTACTGCGTGCAGCAAAACAGTTCCCCTTGCACGGTGATTCAAGCCATAACAAAAACCTCCCCAAGCGGAAGTGTGAGGCTGGGCTGCCCAGCTGCTCCTCCTGGTGACCCCACCTGCTGAAAACCTTTCCTAGATGCAGCCACTCTTTAAAGGCACTGGAGGATTTGGTTAAAAAGACACCAGAAATTCTCTTCTGAAACTTTATGGTCTTTCCTCCTTTTCAGTTCTATCACACCAGGTATTAGTTTCAGTTCTATCAAACCAGGTCTTTCTCAATACAAAGGAAAGATTATTGTATCAGGATTTTATGTTCTGACATCAACTGGAACTCACTGAGTAAAAGAGAATTTCAGATTAGTCCAAGCAGGAGTTATTTTAATATGCAGAGTTATAACCTGTTCAACAGTTTTTACTCTCCTGTGGTAATGAGAGAAGCAGGTACTAGAAGTAGGGTCTACTCAGGTGCTCCATGGAGTGCACAGGACCACCGAGTGGGCCGTGAAGCCCTAAGATTCTCTGTCCTATAGAGAGCCAGGCGTAGAATTGTGATTTTATCCCTTATCACCTCTCCATGGAAGGCTACATCCGCCTGCTGATTTTCAGAAGTCCTAAGTTCTCTTCTTCCCTATAAATCTCAGAGGATTATTGTTACACAGTCACCTGCCTCAGCAGAGCACAGAGGGATGAGTGTTTCTGAGAAATTCATTTTCTGAAATGCTGATGAAAGTGTTGATAGGGGACAGTCCAGGATGTCACTACTGACCTGTAACTCAGATATTTTCTAGTTATGGAGATGGCCTCCAAAAGTGCTGAAATTTGTTTCCCTTTATTAGCTGTGAATATGGGTTCATATCACACAATTTCATCAAGTCACAGGCTAAACTGAAAGTCCAAGGGGAGCCCAAGAAGTACGTGGGAATTTATGCACAAAGTTGCCAAAACCTGACAAAACTAAACAGAAGCAATAAAACAAAAAAAGAATTTAAAAGAATAAAAAGTACTTAAAATGATATAAACATTTTAAAACTTAAGTATCTTAGTTTAAATGACTTTCTCTAATTGTACATGTTTTACTCCTTCTTGGTAGCACTGTCAATGTCACTCAGAACTCTTCGTGAATGAGGGAGGGCGGACCCCGCCTTAGACTGCTGAAGGGTGTCAGAGATCCACAGAAGGTATAAAATGCAGTACTGCAGTGGATATTTAATTCAGTTTAAGAAATTTTGGCCTTAATATGGGCTTTAAAAAAATTTCTTTTTAAAGCTACATGCTAAAATGCACAGCGTGTTATTGTAGCCTCAATTTAAAATTGCATTTTTTTTAGTATTTTACCTTCCATGTACATTATGGTTTACACCTAGGTATCTCCCCAAAGCCCCGTGCTCTCCTAGGTGGGCTTTTGGGAGTGACTTGGTGATGAAATATTTGACACTGGATCCACCCATTTGACTTGTTTATCACCGTTCTGGGGGTGGGTGGTGGGTTTGATGGAGAGAGAAAAACGTATCCCAAGTGAGGATGGGACCAACCAAAGGGTTTAAAGCTTGAATGCAATAAAAATGGAAAACAAGGAAGTTGTGCTGCTTCCTGCCTGCCTCACTGTGAGCTGTTTCTCCTCTGCCTTGCCCTCTGCCATGCCTGCCTGACTTGCAGCCATCTATGGCCTAAAATACTGACAAATTGCGAGCTAAATAAACCTTTCCTCCTTTAACTTGTGGGTGTCACATGTTCTTTCCCAGGAATAAGAGAGAAACTAAGACAACATATGGAGGTAAATATGTCACTTTTCTTTTATTGCCTGGCTTATTTCTTTTAACATAATTGTCTTTATTTGAGTATATTTTCCCTCAAAGGACAGAATTTTATTCTCTTTTATGAAGAAATGGTAATCTTCTCTGTCCATATATCACAGTCCTTTTATCTGTTCATTTGTTAAACAAAACTCTGGCTGATTCCATACCTTACTAATGTGAGTTGTGCTCCAATAAAGGCATGTGCGATACGGAGATGTCTTTTCTGTATGTTGACTTCATTTCCCTTGGAGTATACCCAGGAAGGAGCCTTGGCTCACATAAGCTGTTCTACGTAGAGTATTTTGGGAAGTCTCTATACTGCATTCCACCATGGGTTCATTGATTTATATTCCCACTAGAAAAACAGAACCATTTCCCACACACTTGATCAAATTTATAGTTTTCAAAGATAACTTTCTGTGCATCTGTACATCCAGTTCATCAAGAGGAATGACGTGTCTTGAATCCTCAAAATTGCAGGGCAGATGAGGGGATCAGTCTCTCCCTGACTGATCAGTTGATCACAGTGGTCCAGCAGGACAGTGCAGTTCTTCCAACTGTTGCAGCCTTCGCCTTGAATCTTCCTCCCAGTCTGGCTGCATGCTGAGGTTTAGACTCTGGAGTCGTATTCTACCTATAGTCTTTTCTAAGATTTAACCTCACTTCCCGGAATGTTCTGGAGCCTTACCTATACTATACAACACTATAATCCTCTGAAATATATCTTTTCCACAATACACCATGCTAAAAGGATTTATTAATTTAAAGTAAAATAGGCATGCAAAAAGTGCATGCATAAATTTTGGCCTGCAAAATTTTTATCTAAATGAAATGTTTTGGAAGCAGAAAACCAAGAAATAAGGACAAAAATCTCATCAAAGTATATAATAAATATAGTAACATGATTCACATTAGAAAGTGTTGTTACTTATGTGTTGAAGACAAGCTATGCCCTCCACAGCATGCTAAGCATTGTGTAACTGCAGTACTCTAACTTTTAGACACAGTACTCTACACATGTTTAAAGGAATAATTTCAAATTTTTCCTAAACAATTCCAGGATGTACCTGGATTAGGAAAGATAGATGAAGGTTTCCCATCCCTCTAAACTCATCATACAGCCCCACACTTCGTACCTAAGAAAGTCAACTGGCAAGAACATGAGATGATCAAGACCTGAGAGCTGAACACCAGTTTTCCCATGTGACCTTTACCTCTGTCCTCTCTGTGTATCCCAAGCTCGCTAAGGGAAAATGTATGCTGTCTGGTAGGAAAAAGCTGAGGATGCTTGGTGTCTCTAAAACAAAACAGTTTATTCAGGCTTTAAAACTACTAGTCAGAAGAGGACCTGGTCCTGGGGAACTTTTGCAACTTCTGGGGTTGAGACTGGAGAGGAACTACAACAATGGCCACTGCACCTGAAAGGCAAGAGTGTTTTGGAATGGAAATCTGGGGAAGAATACACTGTTTACTTTGAACCTGCACTGGTATAAGTAAGAGGGGGCAGATTACACCAGAATGAGTGAGCTGTGTGATAGGAGGGAAGCCCACAAAGGGTGCATTTATTGCTCACGCAATGTCTGGGCTCACAGGTGAGAAGGTGCACAGGATCTGAGACTCAGTGACCCTGGTAGATGGCATCGTGTTATGTTTGAGGTTTCAACATATATCCAGCCAGAGGAAATCAATTTTTGGCCTGCTGTTGTTACTGACAATCTTTGTATTATATCTGTCTCTGCGTCCTCCAATTTTTGTAACTCAATTTGTGATATCTCAGAATATTTTCATCGTGCCATGCAGGTAATGACGGGAAGTTTAGAACAAAATTTAGTACAAGCAAGAAATCACTGAACTTCTCTTAAAGTAAGCTGGATAACTATAATCATTACACTGGAAACTAAGGAGAGGAACAGGAATATTTCATAAGAATTCAGAACTGGATACAGTGAGGAATCACCATTCCTAAACTATTACCTTTAGTTGAAGAGCAAATATAACACACTAATGTAACCACAATACTGTCCAATGATTGAATTCAATTTATGATTGTTATAATGCATCGAACAAAAAATAAGTGTGAAAATGAGTGAGAAACAAGCACATATTACAGGCAAGAGGCCCGCTGTCCTGCACAGGAAAACACCAAGGGTGTTTCTCCACACATGGCCAAAAGAGGGGGCAAGTGCACCTCTGTGATGGCTGAGAAGGCTCTGCAGGTGTCTGGACATGTCTTGGAGCCATGGGTAATGCTGGATAGTATTGCTGCTGATTCGTTGACTCCTTCCGTAGCTTATTACTTTCATAAAGGAATAATTTTTCCCATTTTTCCAACAGATCTCATGTCCATAGGCAAGGATCACTTAAGACAGAATCAGAATGATCTGATCAGAGATGTACTGACTAAAACCAGTTCTTCTGTCACATACAGTGAAAACTAGAACATTTATGAGTCTACTGAGGTGGATTACAAGGAAAATACACTTTCATATTACATTATTAGTATCCATTAGTTACTAAAGTTGGGTTAGACCTGCAATCTCCCAACTGAGTGAATGGGAAAGGCTTCCATAAATGAGAAAATTGAAATGATATGAAGGCTCTAGGAGAGTTCAACCCTACTGCAGACTTCTAGGTTCTCTAGGTTGACAGTGACTTCCCCGAGAAGCCCATATTTATTAGGTTTTCAAGTACAGGAGGAGCATATTGAAGTACATGCAGAAATCTGGGCAGGACTTTTGACACCCATTGTGGAATTCTCCAAGTAATATCTCTGTTAATTTAGGAGAACTGTTATCTCCAGGAAGGCCTTCACTGCAGGAAGGAGATGGAAACATGCAAAGCCAACTGGTAAGTATAAGTCCTGCTCAGAGCTGCCTCATAGTGGTCTGTAGCACTGAAAAGTAACAACAAAAATGTGAGGTCTGTGTCCCTGAGCTGTAGACCAGTAATAATGTGCTCCGCCTACAGGTGAGAAAAATTTAAAACCTACACCATCACCCTAGGCCAGGCATGCAGGGCTTCAACACCTGCAGATCAGGCTAATGTTTGCTCACAAGCACGGTCACACCCTGGGTTTGGAGTTAGGACTGGCATGTTCTAGCCTTCAGCTACTCAGGAACTATTTATAAAATCTGTCAGTGACTAAACGGACAATGCACAAAAGTTCCATTTCAGAATGTTTATAGCAATGGTGACATTCAGGAAAGAAAAATGGGCACAGTACACAATGAGAAGTCACATCCATAAATCATGGGCTGCCCACCCTGAGACCATGGCTGAAACATCCCCAGCCACAGCTCACTCAGGAGCCACAGTGAGGAAGCTTTCTTGAAGGAGCCTGTGACTACAGGTCAGGAAGGTACCTGCAACCTTGAGTTGCACAAAAGCACACATAGTTCAACAGTTTATATTTGTCATTTAAAAAAAAAAAAATGTTTACTTCTGACCTGCTCATCCAAGATGAAGACATTTCCAAATTTCTCTACCAGGTGGTTTAAACCTAATCACCAGCTTTGTTGTATTGGCAGCCACCTAGCGGATTAATAAAGCTTACTCCAGAGTGGGCCTGAATGAGTTATGGAGGCAGGAACGTAGGGATCCGTATCTGACTCCTGCCCCTGCACTGCATTGCGCTGTTCCTTTGCTGTTCTTCCCGCTTTCCACGGATTATGCATGTTTATTCCACCAGCAACTTGTTCCATGATGCAACCACTTGGAGCCAGCTGCTATGGACTGAGTTCTCTGAAGATGTGAGTCAAATATTCCTCTTCTCCTTTAAGATGTTCATGTCAGGTGCTCTGTTCCAGCAGTGGGGAATCTGATGATTACCCTTGACATTGGATTCTCTGTGTAAAAAACTGAATTATAATATCATAAATGTGATGGTTATTTTCATGCAGTGTAGGAGACAGCTGAGAACAGTGACTGAGTACTGCATGTCAGTTTTATTGGGGACATCTCAAGTGTTGGACAAACAGAATCACTTTACTACCTTACTTCTTAAAAATGGAAACTATGTGCCATGTGGGAAATACACAACATAGGAAAAGCTTAAATCTTAGATGAATGCCATCCACTCAGGACCCCCAAATTCAGGCAAGTGCCTCCCATCCTGAATGCCCACCTCGTTGGTTGCACACCTGGATCCCTGTGATTTCCACACCCAGGTCAGGATTTCTCTCTCAGGAAGCCCTGCCCACAGGTTTCCTCAACTCTGACATGCTTCAACCTGAAAATTTATAAAGTTTGTCTTACTTGTTCCATTCCTATGGAAACAGAGTTTTGCAAGGCCAGGCCCTTGGGAGCCCTGGAACACTGATTGATGCTGTGAGTTTGACTTAGCTGCTTACACACTCACATCACCTTCTGTTACGTTACCACTTTTCTCTGGAAAGAATTTTGCATGTTGCCAATGTTTGATTTTTCAAATATATTTGATTCCCTATAATGATTTCATTATCCTTTACTTCAAACTTTTAAAACAAATAACATTTCTACTGCTGCCTAAAGTCCTGCACCCTCTGAGTTTCCACTCCAAAAGTACTGCCATTACTCAGGGCAAATGGTTCTATGGGTGTTATTTTATTCCTGTTCTTATATCTGAGACACAATATTAGATGCTATGTATTTAGGGAAAGACAGGTTTATTTTGGCTCACAGGTTGTAGAGGTTTCATCCCATAGGTAACTGGCTCCAAGGAAGCATATAGGACAGAGGAGAAACAGCTCATGGTGTGGCAGGCAGGAAGCAGAGAGTAATCAAGGACAGAGAGAAGGAGATAGAGGCTTCCACACCACAGCCCTGTGACCACCTCCTCCAACCAGGCTTCACCTGCCAAATCACATTTAGCTTGAATTTAACCACAGGTGACCAATCCACTGATGACTGTCATGTTCCTATGATCCAAATCCTTCCCAAAGCCCCACAGGAGTGACTAAGGCAGCAGTTAGATATAAACCGTAACAGCTTCACTCAGTGTCCCCAAGACCCACAGCACAGGCAAAGTCAGAAGGAGAAGGGAACAAGCAGGTTCATTACAACACTTGTGTCTCCTTGAGAAAAAAACTCACACGTAGTATCACTACTGCTATTTATCCAAGTCACAGCTTGATCACTACCAGCACACAGGATGCTGCCAAGAATCATAGCTCTGACACAGTTCGCACAAACAAATGCTGCACAGATTTCAAAAGCAGAATATCTTTTCAATTAATATTTTAGAACAGAAAACTCTTCTCTATATATTTCATTCAGTTTTTGCAATATTGCAGATTGAGCCCAGCATACTTACACTGAGGAAAATCTGAAATATTTTGCATATTTCTTTTGGAGACAGCATATGGATAAGTTGCTAAATTGGCCAGGTGAGTTCTTCTTTACTAGTTTTTTCAGGCTATTTCTCTTGAACAAATATAAATCTTTTCAGAGTCTGTTGCTATACATATTGAGATAATCATGTGACTTATTTTTCTTCATTTTAAAAATATTTATTGATTTGCATATGATGAACCATCTCTGTATTCCTGGAATTAAACCAAATCAATCATGTTCTGTAAGATTTTTAATGTTATTTAATTAAAGTTATAAAACTTTACTGAAAAGCTTCACACTTATTCCAGTGTGTTTTTCCTGGTTGAGTCACTATCTGGTTTTGAGGTTGAGGTGATACCAGCTTTGTAAGATGAATCTGGAAGGTTTCCTTCTATTTCTGTTTTATGGAACATTTTGAGGAGCATTTGTGTTACTTCCTTAAAGATGTGGTAAACTTCATGAACCAGAGGGGCAGCTTGGGTGCCATCTGAATCACTGATGAGAAATGGTTGCTTCATCCCAGACATACCAAAAAGTGTAGGGGATCCTGCTCTCCTGTGCTGCCCATCCAGGCACTGGTGGGCTTCTCTACATGGAGCCCAGTAACTACAGTGTATGGATCTGGAGGAAAACATCTCCCATACCATCTTGGTACACAGAACTCAACTCTCTCATTGTCCCAGACTGTCTATTCCTCTGCTGACTTGGTCGGCTGTCTTGGATTTCATTGGGTTTCTCCCTACTTTAGGCTCCTAGAGGAAAAGTTCACCATCCACTAAGCTACCACACAGTCAGTGTTGGACCTCTCTACTGTTTTCTTATTTCACTCGTTATTCTAAATGCCAACATTTCTGGCCTTTTACCTCATTACTGACTTTTTCCCCTTCACCCCATGCTTGCCTATGTCTGTCTACTTCACCAGACGCCACGTCCCTGCTGGTTTATATTAAGCAACTGGAGCAGCCTGTGCACACTGGTGTTCTGAAATCCCCTAAAGTGATGTGTCTGAGTGTCAAGTGTCTCCTAATCTGGGGGAAGATAAAGTATAGAGGAAAGGAGAAATTAGACTTCGTTATTTCAATGAGCCACTGGAGTTTTATTTTTATTCTACTAACAGAACAACAATGAAGACAAAATCAAAACAACACAAAAACAACAAAAATGATACATGACCTCAAAACAAAATGATAGAAATTAACAATGATTGCTACATTACATACTGTTTTCCTCAATAAAGCTGCTCAGTCCTCCAGACAGAAGAATGTAAGATTGATCAAATAATCAAAGACAGCAACAAGTAATTAAAAAACATTGGAAATCATGCAGAACCTTAATCTAGAATATGGTAGGAGTTCAACGATGGCTTTTATACTACATAGTATAAGAATTGTTCCTTTCACTAAAAAACAGACATCAGCAATACACCTATTCAAGCTATCCTCATATATACATATCAGTTTTGTTTTTCATTTCAAAAAACAAATACATAAACAAAACAGCATAGAAAACAATAAAATGATACAGAATTTCAAAACATGGTGATAGGATATTAACAATGGTTGTCATACTACACAAAAAGGTCATCTTTAAAATGGTTGCACATATCACCAGATATAGGCATGCAAGATTGATCAAACAATTACACATTAACATTTCCTTTCAAGAAATCAACAGATATTAGTAGTACATTTATCCTAGCTATCCTGTGTATACATATACATATTTTCCCCTTCTTTCTTTTTTCTCTCCCCTCCTTCATCCCAGTAGCTCGTTCCTATTTGAGCAGTTTCTTTTCCTTTTCACAATATCTATTGTACCTTTCAGATTTTATTTACTCTCAGGTGCTTATGGAAGGGGGAAATATGATGTTAACACATGTGAAAATGATTTTTTTTGCTAATGAGTATGGTCTCTAGTTGCATCCATTTACGTATAAAAGTCTCTAGCTTGTCTTTTTTATAGCTGAGTAATACTCCACTGTACAAAAATATCACATCTTTTTTATCCATTCCTCAGCTGACAGGGAATTGGACTGTTTCCAAGATTTACTTATTACAAATTGCACTGCTATAAACATGAGGCCACATATATCGTTATGATGGGTTCTTTTCTACTTTTCTGGAAAAATAGGAGGGGAAGAGCTGGGTTGAATGGGAGCTCTACTCCTAGTTTACTGAGGAATCTCCAGACTGATTTCCACAGTGGTTTCATGAGTCTATACTCCCACCAACAGTGGAGAAGAGTTTTTTTTTTTTTCCCCCACAGCCCTTCCAGCGTTTGTTAGAGGTTGATTTCTTGATGAGAGCCATTCTTTCTGGGGAGAGATGGAATCTCAGTGTTGTTTTAATTTGCGTTTCTTGAATGACTAATGATGCTGAACTTTTTTCATGTATTTATTTGCCATTTGTATTTCTTCATGTGAGAAGTATGTATTCATCTCAGATGTCCATTTTTGGATTGGGTCTTTGAATTTCTGGGACCTGATTTTTTAATTTTAATTTTTTCAATTTTGAAAATTCTTTATATGCTCTAGACAGGAGTATTTTGTCTGAGGGGCAGTTGGCTAAATTAATTTAATTTTATTTTTTTAATTTTAAAAATAAAGAATAAAAACATAGTAACAAACACACATATATTTACAAAATAACATAAGAAAAGTAGAAGCAACACTGAAATTCAGAAAAGGTCATAGGAAATTAACAATGGTTGTTGTATTCCATATTGATTTCTTCAAAGTTACTCAGAAAAACAAATATAGACATGTAAGATGGATCAAATAATTGATCTTTAAATGTACCATTCAATAAAGCAATAGAAGTCGGTAGTACAAGTATGTTAGCTATCCTGTGTATGTTTATATACATAATTTCCCCTTCTTTCTTTTCTTTTTTTCCTTATCCCAGTTGCTCTTTACTTTTGAGGAGTTTTCTTTCATTTCACAATGTCTACCATACCTCCTAATTTTATTCACTCTTTCAGGTTCTTACACTAGTGAAACAATACCTTGTTTATCCATGCGGGTCTGATTTATTTCACCTATGAGTATGGTCTCTTGCTGTGACCAGGTACCTATAAAAGCATTGAGTTTATTTTTCTTTATAGCTGAGTAGTAGTCCATTATATAAAAATACCACAACTTTTTTAACCATTTCTTAGTGGGTGGATATTTGTGTTGCTTCCATGACCTAGCTATTACAAATTGTGCTGCTATAAACATATATTGCTGTGATATGATGTTTTCAGTTCTTCTGGGAAAATACACAGAAGGGGAATATCTGGATTGAATGGGACCTCCAGATCTAGCTTGCTGAGGAATCGCCAAACTTACTTCCACTGGTTTCACCAGTCTGCATTCCCACGAGCAGAGGAGAAGAGTTCTTATTTCTCCACAGCCTCGCCAGCACTAACCATCAGAGTAAAACGAAAACCCACAAACTGGGAAAAAGTTTTAGCTGACTGTCCCTTGGACAAAGGACTTCTATCTAGAACATATAAAGAATTAAAAGACATCAACCTCCCCAAATTCAAAGACCCAATCCAAAAATGGGCATCTGAGATGAACAAACACTTCTCAGATAAAGAAATACAAAAGGGAAATAAACACACGAGATAACGTTCAACTTCATTAGCATTCGAGAAATGCAAATTAAAACAACACATATTTCATTTCACCTCAGTAAGAATGGCTGTCATTAAGAAATAAACCAATAACAAGTGCTCTTTCCATTTTTTGAAATCCTCTTCAATCTCTTTTTTCTGATTAGTGTAATTTTCACTGTTCAGATTTTTTCTTCTTTTGTTAGATTAATTCCTAAATATTTCAGTTTTTTGGATGCTATTGTGAAGGATATGGTTTCCTTTATTTCTGTCTCAGTATGCTTTCTGTTTGTGCATAGGAATGCTATTGAGTTTTGAATGCTGACTTTGTATCCAGCTATGCAACTAAATTTGTTGATTAATTCTAGGTGTCTTTCAATTGAGCTTTTGTGATCTTCTATGTAGAGTATCATGTCATCTGTGAATAAAGATATTTTCACTAAAGTCTTCTTTCATAAATTTTCCCTCTGTTTCAGGACTCTACTTTTTATTGCTCTGTAACTTGTGCATTGTGGTGATTACAAATCTTATAAACTGTAATCGCTTATTCCTCTTCTACCTCATTACATTCCTGGAGAGTAGTGCTGATAATTTACTAGACCAAGATTATTACGGAACCTTCCCATGGGGAGGATGCCTGCTTTCAATATATTAACTAAAGGCAGCACAAGCAGGGAGCCTAAAAACAACCACTCTTTGCTTTTTGTAGGACTGAAATATACCTAGTAGGTTCTCTGTTACATGGAATAATAAAAACAGAAAATGTGATGAGCATCCAAGAGAGGAAAACAGCACTGTACATCAGGGAAAAGCTGACTGATTTTGTCCTCTGTCCACAAGGGAGAAAAAACAAAGGGCAGACAAATCTATAGCACTATGGCCTCAACCAGGACACCTGGGGCACCCTGTCTGTGGAGAGTCACTGAGAGGAGCCAGCCCTGCAGCTATGCCCACCCCGCCCACCCTGCTGATTTGCATGTGCCCAGGGAAAAGCCCCAGCCCTTGGGACTTCTTCATAGGCTTTTCACAGCCTGTGTAGGACTCAGTCCAAGTCAGGGCACACAATGGACAAGAGAGTCCCTGCTTAGCTCCTGGGGCTCCTGCTGCTCTGGCTGCCAGGTAAGGATGGGCAGCAGTGGGCATTTCCTTAGTGCTGTGTGGTCAGATCCACCTGAACTTTTCAGGGAGTTCTTTTACAACATGAATAATTACATACACATTTGTTATTCTGTTTCCACTGTCAGATGGCAGATGTGACATCCTGTTGACCCTGTCTCCATCTGTGTCTGCATCATTAGGAGAAAAAGTCACCATCACTTGCCACACCAGCCAGGGTCTTAGCAGTATTTTATACTGGTATCAGCAGAAACCAGGGCAAGCTCCCAATCTCCTAATCTGTTCTGCAACCAGTTTGCAGTCTGGGGTCCCATCGAGGTTCAGTGGCAGTGGGTCTGGGACAGATTTCACTCTCACCATCAGCAGCCTGCAGCCTGAAGATGTTGTGACTTAGTACTGCCAACAGAGTTATAGTACCACTCTCACAGTGACACAAGCCATCATAAAAACCTCCCAGGGAAGCAGAAGTGTGAGGTTGGGCGGCCCCAGCTTCTCCTCCTGATGTCTCCACCTCCTGAAAATGTTTTCTAGATGCTGACAGCCTATGAAGATGACTGGCGGATTTGGTTGAAGGGTTCAGGGTTTCTCTTCAGCACCATCATAGACTTCCCTTCACCTCCACCCCAGCAACTCCGAATATCAAATGCCTTCTTAATATGAACGAAAGTGTGTGAAACCTGAGGACTCTTGTTGTGGAAACATTTGGAACTCAGTGAATGAAGGAAAAGCTATTCTGGCCTCTACAGCCAGAATTGTTTTGGTACAATGAATTACAATCTAACTACGGCTTTTACTGTCCTGAGGTACACAGAGCATCTGGTTCTAAGAATGGAGAGTTCTCCAGAGCTCTCCTGGATTGTAGTGGCACCACAGAATGAGTCACCTAACTGCAATCATAAGACTTTGCAGAAAACCCTAGAGCAGCGTTATGATTCTGTCCCTTGCCTCAGGCAGCACTTCTTGTGAGTTTCCACCCCCACCTCTGATCGAGTACCAAGCTAGTGATTTCTATCAGCACTGAACCTACTTAGGCTTTGAAAACTCATACATTTGCCTGTACTTCATCAGCTCTACAGTAAACTGTCAAAGGAAAAGTGGATATGAGAAAATTCCCTTCAGAATGATGGTGATATTGGGGGTTGATAAGTGACAGTATACTCTGACCCTTGTTGCTCACAGTCAGGACATTCTACACGGTGTGTCCATAAAGGAGTTATACCAGAAAAGAGAACTAAAGTTCATGTGATCAAGCCCTCACGATGTCACAAGTACACCTGTCCATATAGAGAAGCCAGAAGCCATCATTAATCCAGTACGACTGATGTCGAATTGCTGTTCTACCTGATGTGGGGGAGATTGTGAAATGCAGGGTTGTCTTTTGTTTCTCTCCTAGTCAGCATATTTGATTTTGGGAAAGAAAGCATATGAAATATCCACAGTGCAACTTACCTGTGATTCAGCCAATGTGCATGATACCAAGAAACACAAGAAAACCCAGACTGGATTCCACACTCCCCAGAGTGACTACCATGTATCAGTGACTGGATCACACTATCAACACAGTTGAAATCAATTACTGTGGATCTTTGCCAACATGTGTGAAGCAATGATTACTTTCTAGTATATGCATGTCCTCTCCTGACAGGGCTTGTTTCTAACAGAAACAGTGGTTGGAGTCTATTCCATGTTTTATTCAGATTTCCAATGTTCTCTATAATATAGAAACATACAAAACAGAATCCTTATCTACATAATATAGAGTTTTACTTCTGTAATTTTCCCATTTGACATATCCCCATTCTCGCCCACTTTTATTAGCTTACAACAAAAATCATTGGATCTTCAATTTGAATTCAAGTGTATGGAGCAAGGTGTGTGCTACTCAGAGGACTCATTTACTAACATTAGAAATCATCTCTTCCTCTTTCTGCTTGAACATTGTTAATCCATTTACTAATATGCACTCATGAATTAACATTGTAATATGTTATATTTCAGAAATGAAAGGGCCTCCACATCTCATGTCTAACCTATATGAGTAGGGTCTTGTCCCAGGATCTTCCCATTTCTCCATGCTTCCCAGCTGCAATGGGGTGAGATGTTTTTCCCTCGTGCCCTTGTACATCGCCATGTCTGCACTGGAGCCAGCTGACTGAGCACTGAGCCACCTCAAACCTTATTCCATAGTGAGCTTCTCCCAGTTATGAGAAAGTGACAAAGAGAAATGTTATAATCAACCTGTGCACATCGGGGAGAAGGACAGCCAAACACCAATTTCCAAGGGATTGTAAGCTTCCTTCTCCCGTATTTGGTATTATACAGCACAACACAGGAATACAGTGGAGGACAGCTTTAAAGGGAAGAGGCGATGCATAGAGCAGGGGTATTCTGAATACTGGGGGCAGTTTCCCTCCTTCCTCAGTGCCCTGCACATGTGGGGTGAGGCGGGATGGAGATGGTATGTAGGAGTTATAGTGTATATGACACCTTCTCATGTCTCAGTTGTAACAACTGCCTCCGCTTCCATGCCGCTGAGTGCAGAGCTCTGTGCAGGAACCCACCTGAGTGGCTGGGGTTCCCACAACAAGCTCTGTGAGGGATTCTGGGTTGGGAACGATGGGCTGGCTGGGTGTATCTCTGTAGACCAGGAGCCCCTGGTCTCAATCCCATACCATCTGATGAGCCTTTCTGGGTTGCTCAAGGCTGCCTGCTCTTCACCAAAACAGCAGTTAGGGCCCATCCTGTTGCTGATACCACCTAGAACTTCAACTGCCTGAAGTCCACTATGTTTTCAGAATTTCTAGTTAACTCATCATTTACCCTTAATTCTATAGACCATCTGCAGAGAAGATAAATTACTTTCCATTTCTAACAGAGTCTAGTGATGGATGGAATAGTATCAGATTTTTGAAAACGTATAGAAAAAATCACAGTCAAGGCACTGGAACTGCAAACTGAGACTTCTGTAAGATGCCATGTCACAAACCTGCCATTAGATGGCAAACAAACCCCATAATAAACAAAAGACACATTTTAGAAATGGGAAAGGCAAGTAACTCTGTTCCTTGATCAAAAGGGAGCTCTAGGGCTGGGGATATAGCTCAGTGGCATAAATGCTTGCCTGGCAAGTGCAAGGTCCTGAGTTCGATTCCCAATACCAAAAAAAAAAAAAAAGGGAGCTCTAAGGCCCTGGGGTGTCTGCCCGGCCCTCAGGGATCACTGTCTGATGAGACTCTGGTCACAGTGGGCCACATCCCCCATGTGCCACTTCCTGGTTATGTTCTGTTTTCTTGGTGATACTCAGTAGCCTCATCCTGACAAAAAGTCTCTTCCAGAAAGAGGCCTGGAGCAGCCAGAATTTGGGTGTGGCAATGGGCAAGGTCACGCAGGGAAACAAGGGCATTATATCTCAAGTTGCAGCAGCCGTGTAACACAGATGGACAATGTCCCTGCAGGAGGAGACAGGAGAGATCAGCGAGAGTTAGATTTGACTTCAGATCTAAAGCCGCATCTACTCCCAGAGTCAGCAGCACAGTCCGTAGATGTCAGCGAGAGCCTCGAGCTTCATGATGAGCAGCCTGGCTTGTCAGTGTTCATACTCAGTTTGTCAGAATTTAAAATGTTGTGCCCAAAATAAAAATATCAATTATTAATATGTTAATTTAATGCTTTTTTATTAGAGGCACACAATACACATTTTTTTGTTTCACTGGTGTTTAAGTATTTTTCTAAGCAAAGCAAAGCTTGAATAAGACAAGTTTCTCAGCCTGGACATTTGTTTACTTTTCACTTATTCTTGTTTCTCAGGATCCATGCCAACAGCAGAGAGGGCAGGGAGTCCCGTTTGTGGGATCTCAGGTTCTCGCTCTCCCATCCAGGCCATGGTTCTCAGCTTGGTTCAGCACTTGTGGAGATCACACACTTTCTGCCCCTGGTCCTCAGCCCCTTGGCTCCAGCGAAGAGCTGCAGCCTCCATAGCCCGGAGCCAGAACCCTGCAGATCTCTGCAGTACAAGCCTGGCCCCAGCCCTGTTTCTTGGCTGCTGTTCCAATCTCTCCCATGATTCCAGTGCTGGAAAGTCTGTGCTCACCTCAGACTCATTGCCCCTGTCCATCCCTGCTGATGACAGCCTTGCTGCCTGGATAATTAGGAACCTGAGCACTTGTCATTCTTAGGTACTGGCTTGTTCCAGCGGAACCACGTAAAGCTCCCCTTTGCATCTTTCTGACCAATCCAACTTAATGCATAAGCAAAGTAACATTAAATTAGAGCATGTGCTGTGAAACATCAGCACAACTACCCCCGGTTTCCGTTGGTTTATGGAGCACCGGTGATATCTCATGGTGTGTAGTAAGGAACACAAGCCTCTTCCAGAGCCAGGCAGAGGTGAAGATTGTGAGACGGTTGTGGTCAGCTGAAACATGAGATTAAAGAGGAGGGAGAAGTGGGGGCAGTTGCTGGGAAGGACTCTGGTCCCTATAAAACAATAGAAAACAGTTTTACCCTTATTTTTCCCAGGATTGTTATGAGAGTATTTGCTGAATAGAGATAATGTGGCCCTCTGGAGGACATGAGGCTTGAAGGCCCAGATTGAAAATACCATGTGGACCTAGAGGGAAAGGAGAAAAATAAGAAGAATGCATCTTTTCTGCTGTCACCAACCTGTGACACTAATTCTAAATTCTACAATACATGCTTCTGTTTATTGTTTGAAGAAGCTCCTACCACTTTCTCATGGCATTTTAAATGATTGCAAATTTTTCAGAAAGCTAATTAAGAGGAAGAGGGTGGTGGACCCTGTTACCTCATTAAAGGAGCACAGGCACGATCACATGATTCTGTGTGTAAGCATGGGGAGACTGAGGCATGAAGAAAGGGAAGCTGCAGTGTACTGTGTCTGCCTTAACATTTTAGCCATGTGGCATCAATGCCCAGAGAAAATCAAGCACCTTCAAAGAGATTCTAAATTCCAGTACATTTGTTTCTCCTTTCATATCTGCACTGTGAAATACTCCCAGGGGTTTTTTTTTTTAAAGCTCTCCCATCTTCCAGGATTATTCCCCTAGAACTATGAGTTAAAAAATGGGGAAGAACCATGAAAAGAGCAGAAGAACAAGAACCACACTACTAACTGCACACGGACTGTGTCCCAGGGCCCCAGAGAAAAACACAAGTTCTGAAAATGTCTGCTACAGCTGGGCACTTTGACTTTTCCAGACTTGCTGAAATGAGACAGCCCTGCAGCTGTGCCTGGTCCTGCTCAAGCGCTCCCGATTTGCATGCCTAGAGCACAGCCCACTGCCCATCCTCATTAGCTCAGCACACCCTGTGCTGGGTCAGTTCCAGTCAGAACACAGCATGGACATGAGGATCCCTGCTCAAATCCTAGGTCTCCTGCTGGCCTGGCTCTCAGGTAAGAAGGGTCACACTGGGAAGGACGCACCCTGCTGGGTCCTATGCTACATGCCTCTTCAAAGAAGGTTTCTTCCACCATGATTGACTGTGTGAATTTTGCTTTTTATCTTTCCTATGTCAGGTGTCAGATGTGACATCCAGATTACCCAGTCTCCACCCTTCCTGTCTGCATCTCTAGGGGACACAGTCACCATCAGTTGCCAGGCCAGTCAGGGCATTAGCGATGACATGAACTGGTATCAGCACAAACCAGGGCAAGCGCCTATTATTCTGCTCAACGATGCAAACTACCTGTATTCTGGGGTCTCACCGAGGTTCAGCGGCAGTGTGTCCGGGACGGATTTCACTCTCACCATCAGCAGCCTGCAGCCTGAAGATGCTGCAACTTATTACTGTCAACAAGATAACACTACCCCTCCCACAGTGATACAAGCCATGACACAAACCACCCAAAGAAGCAGAAGTGTGAGGCTGGGCTGCCCCAGCTGCTCGCCCTGGTATCGCTAACTGCTGAGAACATTTCCCAGATGCAGCCAGACTTTGAAATTCATTGTGAGGTGTTTTTGGAGGGGAGAAGGAATCCATTTTTCACCATGATTTCTTTTTTTTTTTCCCTCAACCTCAGCAGCACAAACATGGCAGCTCTCTCCTGTTAGAAAGAAAGAGCATCACGTGTGAGGATTCCAGTTTCTACCCTCATTCGTAACTCAGAGAGTAAAAGAGAAGACATTCAAGTTACTCGGGGTAGGGATATTTTAATACAGCAAATTATGGTGTACAGCACAGCTTTTACTGTCCCAAATAAGTCAGAGAAGCTGGTACCAGACAAGGCTGGTCTCTGGTGACCCCACAGAGTGCTGAAGCCCAAGCAACAGGCTCTTCCATGTATGATCCTTGGCCCTGCAGAGAAAAGGCAGCAGTAAACTGCTAATGTCACTTGCTAGAAGCACCTCTGCATCTGAGTCTTCAGCCCTAACTGCTCTTCATGTGTCTGCCTACTGATTTTCAAAAGTATTAAATCTTCTTCAATCTTTAAAAACCCCTAAATTTATCTCTGCACATTCAGCTCTACACTAAAAGACGGAAGGAAAGTGGTTCTGAGAAATGTACTCCCAGAAGAGACTGGGATGATGCGGAAGCGAGAGTGAACAGCCAAGGGGATCCCTATCTCCTCAATCTCATATTTTTTTCAGTTGGGACCTGGGCCACAAATCTGGTCAAAGGCATTTGCAAGTATAGTCTGTGAACACCAGAGAATATCAAGCAACATCCTTTTGTTTTCCCGGTATCAGGGATCAAACTGAGGGCGTTGCACTTGCCAGGCAGGTGCTTATGCCTCTGAGCTATATGCCCAGCCCTGGGCAACATCCTTAAGTCATAGACAAAACTGGAAAAGACAAGTGATTATGAGAAATGTAAAACACTTTTACATTAAGTTTCTTATCAACATATTGTTAAGAAAAATTTCTAAAACAAACAGAAACAATAAACCAAAAAATCCCCAAAATGATAAAACAAAACCAAAGAAGAAAAAGTAACCTTTGTTAAGTATTCGTTTCCCAAATGTTTAAGAGCTTTGCCACTGAAAATGTGTCCACTTGTCATCAGCATCCTGTCCCTGAGAACAGCTTATGGATGCAGAGCCACAGCTCCCCCACCCCAGCTGCTAAAGGATGATGGCGATTTAACAGGATGCACTGGACGAATGATCACCTTGTAACACCCAGCTGAGCTGAATCAGCGTGGTGTTCGGTGCAGAAGGCCCACCTGAGGACTGCTGCTGCCACCGTACAAAGAGAACTGCAGGAGAGGATGGTGCGCTCTTGATTCTCCTGGAGAAGCTTGTCAGGCTGGCTTTCCTGATACGAACTCAACTAATATCATCACAGGAGCTTGGGAGTTCAGTGTCACTGTGGATGGCTGGGAATTTTTCAGGGAGTTTTGGTCCTTACTTTGAGGGTCACTTCCTGGCTCCAGTGACGATCCCTCAACCTGAGGCAAGAGATCCTTCATCCTGCTGGTGCAGACTTTCCAGCTTCCACCACTGGTGTTTGGCCCTTCCCAAGGCACATGCTTAGTAAACACTTGCATGAGACATTGTCATGGGCTCTAGGCCTGCAGCTGCACCCATGGAGGACATTGCCATGGGTTCTGTGTCTTCAGCTGGACTTGTGCAACACATTGCTGAGAGACCCAGTCCTCACCTGGATCTTTGGGTCTCTAGCGTGTGGATGGATCTTCTGTACTTTTGCACTGGACTCATCAGGTGAATATTATAAAATTATCCTATAAATTATGTACCCTGTATTAAATGTCTTCCCTTGAAAACCCTGACTACACAGGAGACCCACAGTAGGCAGAAGGAGCTGTTTTTCAGTTCAATTGTAATTCAGTAAAAGGGATTTGCTCCAGTGGAAATGTTTTTAAAAATTTATTTAAATTCACATGCTCTAAACACACTGCACTTTCCTTCATTTTTAATATAAAGTTGTATTTGGAAACATTTTGTGTGACAAATCTTGAAAAAAATATTGCTTTCCTGTGAAGGGATCAAACAGTGACAACTCAGTGTACTAAAGGATTTTAGGGTCTTCAGGAGTTATCAAGTTTAAAAAGTACAGCCAAATACTAAAACTTGTAGTAGGGGTAACTGGAGTTGAATTTGGCAGAGCAGCTTGGTTTAGGGCTTTCGTTCCCACCTCCACTTGCCAGGGAGTGCCCCCTCCGAGTGCCACATCCCTTCATGTTGGGCCCAGATCGAACTCTGCCCATAGACAGGAAAACAGCTGTGTGCCCGAAAGAGTTTTGCAGAGATAACAACATGAACTAAAGGTATCAATAAAACTCACATAACAACCTTGAAGGTAGAAAGTTAGGTCATGCATGAAATCAAATGTCTTCAAGTGTCGTGCAGAGGGTAGCACCTGTCCTCGTGAGGAGATGCATGTCAAAGCTCAGAGAGGGGAAGTAACACATCTATATTTATTTAAAGTGATTTATTTAAAATCATTTGATTGTATATCATTCCTTTATACTACCAACATTTTTCTAGTATTGAATTCACTTGTTTTATCAGGAGTAGACATGGCTCTAGTACATGGGCTGAGTGTAGCTCCTGGGTATTTTTTAACAAATTACAAGACACAATTACACATCAGATATGTACATATTTACTATGGTGGTATATTTTTTAGAATGTCCTTTTGATACCTATTTTTAACATAATTTAGGTACTTAATTCAGGAAATCTTTCTTTTTTGTCCTTTTGAGACAGGGTATGCAGTTCAGGCTGGCCTTGAGTTCACTATATTGCCCAGGCTGGCCTCAAACTCCCAACCATCCTCCTGTCTCAGCCTCCCAAGTGCAATTCAGGAAATCCTGAAGAACAATAAGACCTACTAATAAGTTATGCTTTAGTTAAGCGGGATGGACAGGAATCATAAGTGCAAGAGTAGCCTAATGACTTGAAATGACATGCTCTGAAAGGACCTTTCGGCTGTAGGTAATGTGCTTGAGTGTTTTACATGAAAATAGACATGGATCCCTAAAGTACTATTAAGTATAAGAAATTAACAAGATGGTAACTTAGTTTAGGGAAAAAAAAGCGCTAGAGTCCAAACTTAATGTTGATGATTCATTCATCTTAGTTTTTTTAAGGACAGAGAATTTCTTTCCATTGAAATATGAAAGATTTATATTGAGCTGATGGCAAAACATTGTCATAGTGAAATATGGCCTTGAAGGAAATCACAGCACTGGATTATTTCAAGGGCTACGTCTCATGATTTTGCAGGAGAAAATCAAGTAAAGGATACTAAATGCTGATTTGATCACATTTCTGGCTTTAGAAGTAGCAGGACTTCAGGGTTAGAAATAGAATTAGGTGGGTTATGGTGGTAACAGGACTTTTTCAATGTACCGATATTGGCCCCCATGGATTCCGAAGAGAATCGCATTCTCAAGCACATCATTAAGACAGGTGATGCCGATGGTTACACTGATCAAATAAGTAGAGGTGAGTTATTCACCCTTTCTCACCATCGCAGGGAGCCCCATGGTTAAATGCCATTCTTTCAGGGGTGGAGGTCCAGGCATGGGCTCTAGAAATGGATTTCACATAACTGAGGCTCACATGGCTGATGATCCTTCTAACCATCTGACTGTGGAGAGAGCTGGCCTCTCCTCCCTGAGCTTCCTATAGTTTGCCATGTATCAATAAGCAGATTACACTGATACAAGGTAATTGCTTAGGACATAATTCAACATGTAGAAATCCCTAATTTTTGATATGCGCATTTTACTTCCTTCTACTCCATATTTTTAACAGAAATAAATTTTGGAATTCACACAATGCTTTACTCAGAGTAAGGGTATTCTACATGATCCAGCATTTGAAAATGAACTCACTTAAAGCAGAAATGATAAAGTGCACATGCTTGTGATCTCATGTCACTGATGTAGCTGTGCTTTCAAAAAAGGGATCTGGGATTAATTAAGCAAAATTGCCAAAGGTTTTGTGGTTGACTCGCTGTGCTACCAGATTTGGGGGAGGATCTGAAACACTAATTGTGTCTGATGCTCTTTCTCTCCTAGAATATTTGTGTCGGTCAAATAAGGGGTGTGAATCTGTCACTATGTAATTTACCTATGCAGACAACTAAAACTTTCTTTTTCCTGATCATTGAAATCTATTTTTTTCTGGTAGGCAATTCTTCCAAATTTGAACACTATCTTTTCAATATATTTTAAGAAATCAAGAAAATATATGCCATGATAAGTCTAATTATAATACAGGATAATTCTGTACCATAGTATTTTACTGTGGCTTCAGGTCTAAATCTCCATAAGGAAAGGAATACAGGATTGTTGAACATTGTTGGGAAGGCTTTAGACAGTAATTGGAACCTAGTGGACTCTGTGAAGTGTTGCTGTGTACAGCTGTTTCCACTAGTAAAACCTAGTAGAACGCTTTCGGAGGCTTCAGATTAAAACTTAGATGACACACAGAGGCGAAGTTCCACGTGGTGTTTTGGGGAGAGGGAGGCACGGGGAAGGTGACAGGCACAGTGAGGGGAGCACATGTGAGCACCACGCACAGGCTCTTGGTCAGATGGTGATTTGAGAACAGCAAGGTCTAGTCCAGTCATTATTTATAACTTACTTTTCACTCAATCTTTGCATATAAAGGCAGTCTTTATAGCTGATTGGAGCTGTGTTTATCAATATTGGTGAAATGGATTAAAAAACAGAAAAATAGGAGAAGCAGGGTCAGGATACACCCAGACTTACTTCCATGAATCCCCTTGCCTTTTCTGTGATTAGGGGTCCCTCTTCCACTCAGAAGGAAAGCCAAGTCATGTTGTTGCTAGAGTGTGGTGCTGCTTGCCTGAGATCCAGAAAAGCAAAGTGATTTTCTCTAGCCATGCATGTTTTCCTCTCATTCAGTTTCAAAATCTTTCTACAGGAAAGCATCTCAGGAACAGTATCTTAATCACCTCTGAGGCCCATAATGTCAGGAACTTGTGGATTCCAAAGCCTACCCCAAAGAAAGTCATTGTGGAGGGAAAGACTTTGGAAGAAATTTGAAGAAAACTGATGGATAATAAATATGAGTCATCTACCTATGTTTTCACAGTAAAGAATTTCCTTTTCCTGTTTTCCTTTTTCCCTCACAGTTTATTTTGAAATGCTCTTCACTGACTCATGTGGACATGTGAATCATAAGGGAAAGTCATATACTTCTGAGATGTTAACTGGGTAACCTTGGAATTTTATGGCTCTGAGAAAAGCATGAATATTTCTATTATCTTAAGTAAGTGTAAACTGCTGTTTTAATTAATTTCTGGGAATTCAAATATCAGGAGACACGCACTTCTGGTAGGAAGCAACAGGATGCATTCGGCAGGAAGAAACCCTGTATCCATGAAAAGAGAAGAATCCTTATAAGAAAAAAACGGAGATATAATCAACAGGAAGAGGAATGTGGGCCAAGGGTTCAGTAGTCTGGTAAATGTAGGCGGTGTCTTGTGATCAAAAGTAATAGATAAACACGGGTTTGTAGGGGGCACACTGAGGTCTTGTGCATCTGCACCTCTCATGGTACAGTTGTATTGGAGGAGGATTTGTATTCTTAAGTCCATGAGCAAAGAAGATTAAGAGGCATGTTTCTTTCATAATAAGTTGCCCAATACCTCCCTTTAGAATTCAGCAAGTTAGTGAGTATTGTGAGCTATTTGGGGTAGGCTATGGTTCTTCCTGTGTGCAGGTTTAAATTGACAAAAGATTGTATAAAATGCTATCTTCTCAGCATAAGAAAGAAGAAAAACAGAGATCTTTCAAAGTTGTAATTATGAAGTTTCTCTGGGGTTGGAAGACATTTCCTATACTATTTCATAACAGAACAAGTTACGTAAATAACTATATGAAGCCACCATGGCTCATAACACATCCCCGCAGGCAGCTCCCTCTGTGGGGTAACACGCTTCCAAGTAAAAGGTCACAGGACACACGAGGGGATAGAACAAACTGTATTTTTCACTGGTGTTCGCTGCAGCACCACTCACATCGCAGAACAACTTCTAATTTATCTTCCCGATGCCTTTATCTACTCGATGGTGACTGATCACAAAGAATCTCATTGACAGGGAACATCACTCAGTTTTAGCTTCCACAACAAGAGTTCCTAGATTGGGTGTTGTATACAACACACACAAATTTATCTAAGTCACCGTGATGGAGATCCCCAAGCGACGGCCATGAGAGACTGAATACTGCCTGAGAGACATCTCTCCTTGTAGGTGGCCATCTTCCCTCTGTGTCCTCACGGGAAAGTTAAAGAAGTCTACTTCTTTTTTCCTTAAAGAGAACCTGATCCCTTCATGAGCACAGCACCCTCATGGTGTCACCTAGTTATCTACCCAGGGCCATACCTAAAAGGACCTTCAAAACAGAAACAGAGTTTTAATGAATGACTTTCAGAGGAACACAGACATTTGGTCTAATAGAGTTAGTCTGCAGGATTCACTAACTCCCTTGTGAATCACAGCAAAATCCCCTCACTCTTCCTTCCTCGACAGCCCTCTCCTCAGGTCTTTTGTATAAGGGGTCAGAGTGTGCTTCTACCCAGCAAGTCTATAGTGCTCTACAGTGACATAAAGGACTCAGGGTTGGTATCTGTGTCCTGAAGGGCCTGCGTGCCATTTCTTGGTGAATATGGAATATGTGAGTTAATTATAAATCACATCATAGACTGACCAAAATGAATTTTATATTCACTGTGTGAAGTATGAAATCATTTGACCTTTTCCTCAGAGTAAAAAGGGGTTGTCATTGTTCACAAGAGATACATGTTCTTCTCATGAAGCCCTGTGACTGACAAAATTCACTAATTTAGGTCTCAGGAAAAAACAGTTTGTAACACTTGCATCTGGTATTTTCAGACATTTAAGCTCACGATGCAACTATTCAGCTGGGTTTGGACCACTGTTTAATTGGGGATATTCTGCTCATCTGTACTTGTGGAGTTGCAACTCATTTTTGTCTCCAGAATAAGGGAGAACCAACAGGACAGTAACTCACTTGTCAAATAAATCTCAGCTTTACAATCCTGTGACCCTCGCACTTTCTAGTCTAGGTTGTTCCGTGTCCTGTGACCTTGTGACACACTGTCCTAAAAGTAATTCTTCCCAGTACTGAACACAAATTTCACTCATTTTTTCTTGCATCCCTTTCAGGGATGTTTCCTGTCACTGCCGTCTACCTTCTCCTGCTGTCTCCTTCCATTTCCCTCCAGGCTGCCTCACACCACAGCTCCCACCCGGGGATGTGCATGGAGTCCCCAGGGAGGCCCTCCCCTGCATGTCTCAGATAAAGCTCAGTGGATCAGGCACAGATTTAACACTGAGAATCAGCAGGGTGGAAGCTGAAGATGCTCAGTTTATTTCTGTCAACAAACTGCACGAACATCCTACAGTGAAGAGGCAACAGCATAAACCTCACTGTGCAGGGCCGAGCAGTTGTCACATGTGCTGCTTTCCTGCAGAGAAGCTGGGCAGCAAATCTAAGCCTGTCTGAGAGGTGGATACTGGGGAACTGGAGTTACTGTGTGCTGCTTTCCAGCCTCTGATTTCTTCAGCCAAGGACTTGTCTTCTGCAGCATGCTTGGGTGGCAGAAGCAGCACTAGAATGGGGTGGTCTGTGTGCCTGGTAATTTGGAGCAATTAACCAAGAGGGCAGGGAGACTTCAGTCTTAGTTTTTCCTAGTGTTTCCTTCCTGCCTTAGTTGTCAAGAAATTTTATCAACATCACAACTGAGCAGTTCTGCAGCTCCTTAAAAAGAAAAGCTGAACATGTGTAGGGAGTTACCATTCTGCAGTGTGATTCTCAGAACATAGGACAGGCTAGCTGGGAGAAATTACTAAAATATGTTTTAGTTTAGAGTGTTCAGTCCTGTTGGAAATTGATAGTGCATACAAGATTGTAATGTCATAAATCACTGGTTTACTTCCATCAACTTTTGCTGAATGAAAATAGAATTCTAACTCCAAAAATGAGTTTTCAAATAAATGGTAAACTGACTAATGGAGAACTTCAGTTTTAGTTCATATATCTCAGAATGGGAGACTTTTAATTCTTTCTCAACCTAAGAATTTTAAATATTGCATGATATGTCTTATGTAGGAAAACCAAGTATACAAAAATGAAAGCATAAAATAAAAGATAATAGGAAATGGGGAGAGAGATCTTTTCCAAAGAGGAAGGTCATTAAGTGATGAATGCCACTCTGAAGGAGAGCTTGGCGGGAAAGGAAATGTAAGAAGGAAGAAGACATGTGGTGTGAATGTACCGCATCTCTAAGATGAATATCATCAATATAATGAACTCAAACAGTAAGGAAATAAAACTTCTAAAAACAGATGTTAACTTTTAGGCTTTATCTTAAATGTCATGCATTTGGTACCATGTTGCTAAAAGTGAATATTTCAAGCAAAACACATATTAGTTTCACAAGACATCATCATTATCTAAAATTGAACCCTACATTTTTGTTATAATCATATAGCAAAGTAATGTTCTGAATAGATCTCAATTACAGTATTCCTCCAGTGTTATGTCTAAATGACTAATAGATGACTTCATTTCTTCTTCTAACTTGGTTTGATAGACTTAAAAATGAACACCAGACAACATGAGCCTCCTGGTTAGGGACATCAGTATAATTCAAATTATTACACATTTAAGACAATGGATTCCAGTGCAAGTGCATCTTCACACCCAATATGTCCTTGCTGGTTGTTTTTATTTGTCTGGCAAAATCTGTATAGAATTCTACGTAACCATAGCATTTAATTTTAAAATGGAAGCAGCTGTACACACCATTTTTAAGTGGTAATGAATCACTGAAGTAGTAAGTTGTTTCTGATGCACTAGGAAAAGAGGGGTTAAGAGGAGGAAGAGCAGGAGTCAAGCACCATGGCCTAGTGACCTTCAGTTCACATGTGACTAAAGTTCCCAGTGTCCTCCAGTTGCTGCTGTGGGTGAGGTGGGAAAGAAGACCACATCCCAGGGAAGGTGCATAGTTATATTTTAACATATCAAAAATAAAACAGCACAATATCTTGTATGAGGCAGTTATCCCACAGTTCTTCAAACAATTGAAAAGGTGAAAAATACATGATTACAAGAACCCTAAAGAGAAGACCAAGGAGAATCAGAAGACAACCACATTGTCTTCTTTTTAGCAGAGATATGTCTTGATTCTTCATGTCTCTGCAGTGTGAAAACATTCAACACACAGGTCAGTGGAAAGAATCCTTGCTTTGACTCTATTGATGAAAAGAAATTGTACCCAATTACAGCCCCATTGATAATTACCTCATAGGGTGTTGCAGACTGTGCTTTTCTAATCCTCAATTCACAGGCTTGGGTACAGATTGAAAAGTAGGCATTTGTGCTCCTTCCACCAAGTCGTTTAATTTGCCCACTGTAGCTCGCACTCCAAACATCTGTCACCTTTTGAGCACGCTGATCCTAACTCTAATCCAGTTACAATGTGCACATCAGCCCATTGTTCCTTCAGAAAAATCGACCCTTTGGCTGCTGTCATCTATGAAAGAGGGAAATACTAATATTGGCCACATGGGGAGCACCTCATGTTTTATGGAAAGTAAGTAATGAACAGGAGGTATGACAAGAAGCTCACGTTCCAGGAACCTGCTGTATACAGGTAAAGGATTTCTTTTATGCAATTAACACGTAACAGGGTAGAGTACAAGGGGAGAAGGAAGTGGATCTTTGCTACACAAAGATGTCATTGAGTAAATATTTTTTCATGTCTGTCAGTCTAGAATTATTCATTACTGTAATTTTAAGGGAAAATATAAATTAATTTTTCTGCACATTCTATATGAGTATTTCTGAGATAGTCATTCAGTTTTAAGCATACATTTTGTTAATGAGATGCGAAATATCCCCACTTCATTTTACTGCTCCCACAGCCAATCCTTAGAAACAGGATAGAAATGAGTTTCGAACCTGATGTCCCATTAAGGTTGAGTGGCAGTTCATTTGAGACACACTTAAATCTTACCTGAATCAACAATCCTGAGCCTGAAGACCTTGCAACTTAGTGCTGACAACAGAGTAGCAGTTTCTGTCCAGTGAAGCAAGAGATGAGGGGTGAACCACGTGACCCCCAGCCCACAGATAGCAAAGAACAAGGAAGATATTCAAGGAGGAGCAAGGATTAGAGAAACTGTTCATGGTTTATTGAAAACAACTTTGCTCCACCTTGTCTCAAAAAACAAGCAATCAATGAATCCATCCACATAAATAAATAATTAAAAAGTGCCCAACTGAAATGAAGAAAAACTTCTCAAAAGAAGAATCGCAAGTGGCCCATAAGTACACGAAACACTGTTCGGTGTCTCTGATCCATTGAGAACTGAAAGTGAGAACAGAACGGTTCCGTCTCACACGGCGGTGACCTGTGCGCACCCAGGTTTATGGTGGCACAGCTCCTAACACCAGTGCTTCAGCAGTGGCCACTGTCTGCCAGAGGATAATGGGTAAACACATTGTGATGTTCATAACAATGGGTTATGTGAACTATTCTACAGTTTTATCTAGATTGTGAATATGTGTGAAACTATTTTATTGGACATTTACTATCTTGAGTTTTTACATGTTCTGAGCATACTATTAATTTTAAAAGTTAAAAAATGAATGTAAAGAATTTCAAACAAGTATTTACAAAAGAAATAAATATCACATAGGTATGACAACTTGTCCTTACTAAGCAGAAGTATAAAATGTGTTTGTGAAGGTGCACATATTCAAAACTTCACAGTCAAGCCGCCCGGACTACAAACTTGAAAATTCCATAAGTTGTCAAGTCCCAAATTCACCGTGAGATGGCAAACCAACCTTCCATACACAAAGCACAGAGGCTTGATCTTAGGAATTCTGGAGAAGTGACAGTGTACACTTAAAATAAGAGCTAGAGGTTATGGATAATATTTATCCAGCTGTCATGGCTCACATTTCCAAAGTGACATCTTCCTCATGAGCCACTTTCTGGGAATTTTCTGTTTTCTTTCAGAAGTTCAGTAACTGCAGCCTGATAGACAACCTGAAACTTCCTCAAGAGGCTTGAAGTAGGGTTAGCACCACGGATAGCACTGATCAAGGCTGTGCAGGAGAGCAAAGGCCAGGACTCTGAATGTAGCAGACACGTGTGCAGCGAGGTGGGAACGGCCTTCAAGGGAGGAGGGGCGGAACCCACTGAAGGCTCCATTCAGTGTTGAGCAAGAAACACAGAGGACACGTCCCACACAGGAAGGGCCAAGTTGTGTGCCCAGGAGACAGGCCGTGATTTCAGATCTGCATGCTCCGGTGCCATTCATGGTCCAAGGGTGTCAGAGTGGGTCCTGAGTTTACGATGCTGAGGCTCCACGGTGGGGAGGCATCAGCTGTTCCTGTTCAACCTGCCAGTATTTAAATGTTATAGCCACAATTAAAATGATAAATTATTCATAAATTTCTTTACTCTTTATTAGGTTAACGTAATACACACATCATATGTGTCTCTGTGTGTATGTTTCATAAGAATTCCTATCTTTCCAAGCAGAACAGTACCTGACTGAGGCAGAACTTAGGGATGGCACATTTGCTGATCCTTCTCTTGTCCTTTATCCCTCGGGACAGTGGGAAGAGCACTGAGAAGAGCTGGACCCGACTCTGAGGTCCTGGGTTCTCAGACACTTTTCCTGGCCTTCACTCCTGGCCTGGGTCAGGGCCTGTGGGATGAGCACTTTCCTTCTCTGGTCCTCAGCCCCATGCTCAGGACAGGAGCTGCCTCCACCTCAGCCCGCAGCTCTCTGTGGTTCAAGCCTGACCTCAGCCTGGTTTGAAGCCTCTCTTCCCTAACTCTCCCTCAATTTTACAGCCACAGGTCTATGCCCTCTCAGTTTCATCACTTTATTTTCACAATCCCAGAGGTCAGAACTGCCCCTGGGTCACTACACTCTGAGTTCTCATCGTCAGGGCGACCATTATGCCAGCATGGACAGATGAATATTCCCTTCACATGTCTCTAACCCATCTAACTAAACCCTTAAAAAACAAGAATAAAACAAAACAAATATCTTTTAATGTAAGCACAGCAACCATCCTGTTTTTTTGTTTGTTTGTTTGTTTATTGTATACCAGCTATGTGTCACTACACGTGGTAAGGACAATAAGCCTCTTTCAGAATAAGTCAAGTATAAGGATTATGAACTGCATGAGATCAGCTCAGAAATAAGATTAAAGGGAAATGAGGAGAGTGGAAAAGTGTCGTGCATGATTTTGTTTCCTCTAAAGAACAGGACTGTAATGGATTTGCCCTTAATTTCTTCCAGGAATAGCTATTTAACTACTCAATGCTAAGAGACAATGTAGCTCTAGCTCAACCCCACAGGCCCTGACCCAGGACACTGGGTGTTAAGTTAAATATTCACAATTCAATGTGGTGACAGAAGCAAAACAGGAAAACTTCAAAAAACTGAAATTTTCTGATGTCATCAAAATGGTACACAAATTCTATATTCTCCCACATTTCCATTTCTGTTTATTTGCTGATATAGTATCCCATACTAGCTTCTAAATTATTCAGAAAAAAATATTTTATACGAAGGAACTTGGAGGAGGTTGGATCTCATTAAGGCCATAGGCAGTATCTTCTATCTGTATATATTTAGGAGACTGAGGCACAAGTGCCTGGAAGACATAATTGATTGCATCCTGTCAAGGCATTTAGATATGTTAGGTAAATGTCCAGATACATCTAAACCACTTTAAAGAGTTTAAATATGTTATTATCTTCATATTTTATTGTATATTTTAGCCATGATATATTGCACCCTCTGTGTTTGCTTTAATTGCTCCTGACTCCATGGGTCTCTGCCATAGAATTGTAAGTAAAAAACGAAACAAGGACAGACACCTGTGCAGAACCACAAAGACCGCAGGGCATCATTATTCACAGCACTGTTGGGAGGATTGTTCAATGCGGCTCCTGGGCTGAAACACACTCTCTCCAACAAGTCTGGTCTTGCCTGGTCTTGCCTGAGACTTAGGTCCCTTACCCTGTCCTAAATGACTGAGATGTGGCAGCTCTGCTGCTGTGCCCAGCCCCACTCATCCTCCGCTGATTTGCATTTCTAAGTTCACAGCTGTCTCTTCTGGACATTTATTAGGCAGATCAGAGCCTGTGCAGAAGTCAGTCCTAGTCAGGACCCACTGTAGACATGAGACCTCCTGCTCATTACTTGGGGCTCCTGCTGCTCTTGCTCTCAGGTAAAAAGGAAAGCACTCAGGATTTACTCAGCACACTCTGGTGAGTTTTTCTTGGCCCTTCAGAGAGGTCTCCTAAAAGCCTGATTGACTGTGTGCTCTTGTGTTTCTGCTTCCCACGTCAGGTGTGCGATGTGACATCCAGATGACCCAGTCTCCATCCTCCCTGGCTGTGTCTGTAGGAGACAGAGTCACCATCAACTGCAAAGCCAGTCAGAATATTTACAGTAGTTTAAATTGGTATCAACAGAAACCAGGGAAAGCTCTTAGGCGCCTGATCTATGCTGCAAGCAATTTGGATTCTGGGGTCCCATCCAGGTTCAGCGGCAGTGGATCTGGGACAGATTTCACTCTCACCATCAGCAGCCTGCAGCCTGAAGATATGGCAACTTATTACTGTCTACAAGGTTACAGCACCCCACCCACAGTGATACAAGCCATGACATAAACCTCCCAAGAAGGAAGAAGTGAGAGGCTGGGCAGCCCCAGCTGCTCCTCCTGATGTCTGCACCAGCTGAGACTGTTTTCTACGTGCAGCCAGTCTTTGAAACCCAGGAAGACTTGGCAGCGGGGTCAGATATTCTCTTTTGCGCTGTCATTCCCTTTTCTTCTCAAACCAAGAACCTTTGAATTCAATTGCCTCCTTAATGTAAAGGAAAGTGTATAATACCTGAGGATTCTCCTTTGTGGAGTCATTGGGAAGTCAGTGAACCAAAAAAAGCTATTCACAATACACCATCGGGATGGTTTTGTCTTCAGTTTGACTTCATTTGAGTGGAGCACAGGATTTGCTATGCAGAGTAAGTTCCGTTGCCAACATTAGAAACCATCTCTTTCTGTCCCAACATCATCTGTCCACTCAGAAGTTCATGGCATGAGGTAACATTGGGATGTGTTTAGACTGAGACATAAAATGTCCTCCAGCATCCCAAGGTGCACACACATCTGTAAGTCTCTTGGGTCCCATGGGCATTGCATGCATGAGTGGACTGACCCGTTGAAGAGTGCATTGCCGCAATGCTGTGAGTTTGGGTTCCGAAGACTTCACTCATTGGAGCTGTGACCTGAAAGGCTGTGTTCTTGTCTCTGAATCTTCCCTTTTCTAACTCTTAGCTATGATAGTATCCAATTTTCCTCCTCCATGCCCTAAAAGATACCATTTCTTCCTTGGTGCCAGTCAGTCACAGATTGAAACATCTGAATCACTGTAGGAAACAAAACTGTCCTCCTTAATTACAGCTGTCAGATGTTTTGTCCCGCTCCCCCGTGCATTACTAGTGCTCCGTGACAAAAGCTTCACTGGCACAGCAGTGATGAATAAAGCCAAGAGCAAACCTCCTGACTGCTGTTGGCCTTCTCTGTCCCATAGATGCAATCACATAACTTTGGCCTTGAAGTTCACTGATTTTGATTAAAATGTCAAGGGAACTGTTTCCCTACAAGAGCTTTCAAACTGTCCTACAGGATTTGTTCATGAAGAACAACTTGGAAGGAGGTGGTGTGTGAAGCAGGGTTACCCTGAATTCCAGAGATCAACTTGCCCCCTTTCGCACCACACTCCACAGACTGGGATGAGGTTGGCATAGGGAGGGACTCAGGAACGACAGGGTAACTGCGACTTTGGCTGCCTCAACTGCCCCAGCTGCCTCTGCATTCCCACTACTGAGCATGGGAGGTCTGCAAAGGATCCTATCCTAAGGTGGCTTTCTCCCAGTCAGATCTGAAAGGGGTTCAGGAATGTGAAGAATAAGGCTGTATTTACAGACGCAGAACTAGAGCCCTCAGCTCCCGTCCATGCCTTCCCCAGCTCCCCCGCTGGGGTGCACAGGCGCCAAACACTCAACCCAAACTTCATCTTAAGGCTGTCCTGTGGATCACACAACCTACAGTGTTAACTGTCTTAAAACCACTCCCTTTCTAGAATTCCAGTTAAACTGAGCATCTTTTGTCCTTAAGTATTTGGGCAAATGATTTAAGACAGGAACCTTTTGTGTCTCCAAGAGAATCTGAACTACGGATGGGTAAAGTGTTATGAGAATCATGAAAATGCATTTTAAAAAAATCACAAAGGAGTATTAGGACCCCAAAATAAATATTAAATAAATTTCTGTGACCTAAATGTGCCATTAGAAGGCAAGAAAGCCCCTCAGTAAATGAAATAAATGAGACTTGAACTTAGGAAGACTGTCCACACATAGGAGGAGCTGCTCCCTTATGAAGAGGTAGCACCTAAGAGCTTGGAGCTCTCTCTCCAGATATGCACATTTCTGTTGAGATTGTTCACAAGGGCCGGGCGTGGTGGCGCACGCCTATAATCCCAGCACTTGGGAGGCTGAGGCAGGAGGATCGTTGCGAGTTCGAGGCCAGCCTGGGCTACAAAGTGAGCTCAAGGCCAGCCTGAACTGCTAGCGAGACCCTGTCTCATAAAGACAAAAAAAAAAAAAAAAAAGAGATTGTTCACAAGGGCCACGACTGCTGCATGTGTAATTTTCCAAATATTTTCTATTTTTTCCTGATCTTCTTTCCACCAAACTTGTTAACTTGAAACTTCCAAGAGGCATCAAGAAGCAGAATGTGAGCCCTCGGTCAGTCCTGGGGAAGCACATGCTGGAAAATAAATGGGGCCCCTCTGAAGGTGCAGCAGTTGTGTGTGTTCAGGCTGAAGTGGCCTTATGGGTTCAGGGGCGGTGAAAACAGCACATTTGTGGACTCCATTCAGCAAAGAAGAAGACACTGTTGTGGGTCCTATGGAGGACGGGGCAGGGAGTGAACAGGAAAAACCAGACCTGATGTGAAATCTGTGTCCCACTTCTGCTCCCAGAGTGGATTCCCAGGGTCCACAGGTATCGCGGCAGGACTTGTGCTTCATGAAGCCCAGGCTCCCAGTGGGGAAGAAAAGGTGGAGATGCAACCAAGGTGTTTCCTCAGGGCTCATCTTTGAATTGCATCAAAGTCAAATGATGTATCAAATATTGTTGTAATAAATGATTCGTGTATTTATTTAATATTATTATGTGAATATAAAGACACATAATGTCTGTATGCATTTACCAGGCTCCCTATCTGTCTAAACAAAACTGCACCTGACTGAGACAGGGCTCTGATGCGACGTTTGCTGATCCTCCTCCTTTATCCCTCTGACAGTGAGAACAGCACTGAGAAGAGCTGGATTCAGCTCCAAGGTCCTGAGTTCTCAGATACATTTGCTGGCCTTGTACGCTTGACCAGGTACAAGGCCTGTGGTGTGGGGCACTTTCTTTCTCTAGTCCTCAGCCTCATGCTCAAGACAGCAGCTGATTCCTCCACAACCCGCAGCTGTCTGCAGTGCAAGCCTGACCTCAGCCCTACTTCGAAGCCTCTGTTCCCTAACCCTTCCTGAATTTCACAGCCAGAGGTCTGCGCCCCCTTAATTTCATCACCTTATTTCCACATTCCCAGAGGTCAGCACCTCACCTGGTTAACTACAAATTTGAGTTCTTCTCATCATCAAGGTGACCATAATGTCAAACTGGACAGATAAAGGTTTCCTTTCATATCTCTGCAACCAGTCTAACTAAACACTTAAAAAGAATAAGGTGAAATTAAAGCAAATAATTTTAAATGCCAACACTTCAAAATCATGCTCTTTCTTTTTTTTACTCTATACTGGCTCTGTGTCAGTATACATGGCAAGGAATACAAGCCTCTTCTAGAACAAGGCAAGTGTAAGGATTATGAACCACATATGATCAGCTCAGAAATAAGATTAAAGAGGAATGAAGAGAATGGACAGATACAATGAATGATTTTGGTTTTTCTAAAAACAATATTGTAATGGCTTTGCTCTAAATTTCTTGCAGGAACAGTTATTTAACTCTGTGATGCTAAGAGACAGTGTAGCTCCATTGAAGACACCAGATATTGAGCCAAATATTAACAATTCATTGCGGTGACACAGGCAAAACCGGAAAACATCAAAAACTGAAACCGTTCTGCTGTCACCAAAATGCTACACGATTAGAAATTCTCCAACACTCTGATTTCTGTTCATCTGTTGATACAGTGTCCCACACTTGCTTCTAAATTCTTGTAAATTATTCAGAAAAGATATTTGATATGAAGAAACTTGAAGGCCTTGGATCTCATAAAGAACATAGGCAGAATCCTGAGCCTGTGTGTGTCTGGGGAGACCGAGGCAAAAATAGCTGGGACAGATAATTGCTTATGTCCTGCTGAGGCATTTAAGGCATATTGGATCAATGTCCAGAGACATCTAAACCAATTAAAAGAGTTTAGAAATGTTAATATCTTCCATTTTTTTCTTATATTTTAGCCATGATATATTGCAGCTTTGTGTTTTCTTTAATTGTTCCCACCTTCAAGGGTCACTGCCATAGAACTGTGAGTAAAAAACAGGACAGAATCACACTCCTGTTTGCCGGGATTATTCCCTGTGACTCCTGGGTGAAAACATAGTCTCTGACAAGTCTAATGTAGTCTGGTCTTGCCTGGGACCTTGGTCTCTCACCTTTCCTGAATCACCGAGCCGTGGCAGCCCTGCAGCTGTGCCCAGCCCCGCGCACCCTCTGCTGACTTGCATGTCTGAGCTCACTACCTGCTGTCCTGAAGATTTATTAAGCAGATCAGCGCCTGTGCAGGGGTCAGTCCCAGTGAGGACCCACAGTGGACATGAGGCCCCCTGCTCACCACTTGGCCCTCCTGCTTCTCTGGCTTCCAGGTAAAACAGGAGAGCGCTGGCCATTGACTCAGCTGAGTGTAGGCAGTTTTTTCTGGCCCTTCAGACAGATTTTCTTAAATCCTGAATAAATGTGTGGAGCTTTATGGTTATGCTTCCCATGTCAGGTGTGCAATGTGCCCTCCAGATGACCCAATCTCCATCCGCATTGGCTGGATCTGTAGGAGACACAGTCACCATCACTTGCCGAGCCAGTCAGAACATTAACAGCAATTTACACTGGTATCAGCAGAAATCAGAGAGTACTCTGATTTCTGACATAGGCTCTTAATCTATGCTGCAAGCAATTTGCAGTCTGGGGTCCCACCTCGGTTCAGCGGCAGTGGATCTGGGACAGATTACACTCTCACCATCAGCAGCCTGCAGCCTGAAGATTTTGCAAGTTGTTACTGTGTACAGCATCAGAGTTGGCCTCCCACAGTGATATAGGCCATAACAAAAACCTCCCAGGAAGCAGAAGTGTGAGGCTGGGCAATCCCAGCTGCTCCTCCTGATGTCTCCACCTGCTGAAATTGTTTTTAAGATGCAACCAGGCTTTAAAGATGACTGCATAATTTGGCAGAAGGTGTCAGAGATTCTCTTCTGGTATGTTATTGTCATCCCTTCTCCTAAGCCCCAGCAGACCTGAATATCAAGTACTTCCTTAATGTAAAGGAAAGTGTATGATACCTGAGGATTCTCTGTTGTGGCTTTGTTTGGAGCTCAGTAAACCAAAGAATAGCTCTTCATGATACTCCTGCAGGAATTGTTCTAATACAATGAATTGTAATGTCATTATAGCTTTTACTGTCCTGAGATATGGAAAGCAGCTGATACTAGGAATGGAGAGTTCTCTGGTGCTACCCCACATTGCAGTAGCCCCACAACATGAGCTACCTAAGTGTGATCTTAATGCTAGAGAGAAAACCAAGAGTAGCATTATGATTCTGTCATTTGCCTGAAGCTGCTTTTCTTATGGTTCCAATCCTCACCTCTAAACCTCTGGTCATATAACTACCTAGTACTGTCTGTAAGCACCGAATCTGCTCAGTTTTTGAAAATGCATACATTTGCCTCTACCTAGTCAGCTCTACAGCACTGTGAGGAAGGAAAAGTGGATCTGAGAAATTTCCTTTCAGAATGATGGTGCCATTGGAGATCGGTAGCTGACTACACAGGGTGGCCTGTTATCCTAGTTCATTTAGTTTTTCCTGTAGGGAGGGCAACCAAATACTCTTGAAAGTGTTTCCATATGTTTATCTGTGAATACCAGATGGTGTCCTACTAGATCATAAAGTCATTCCCTGTACTGAAAATAAGAGGGAATTCAATGATATGTGTACACATTCATACCAGAAAATACACACCAATATACACCTGCGAAACATTCTTTGACAAAAGCAAAACAGATATGATCTCTCCCCGTTAAACAGATTAAAAATTTAAAATTCAAAAAACAGTTGGGTAACTGCTATCACTGGACATTATACATGGTCCAAGTTTGGCAAACAAGGCTTTGCAATGAAAGCCCAATGTGAAGCATGGCACTGAGCGTGGTGCCCTCAAAGGTTTCAATGATACATTACATAGAGGTTAGTTATTCTCCATTTCCAAGCACCCCAGGGAGACCCATGGGTAAATACAAGGCCGTTATGCTCTGTAGTTCCTGCATGGACTCCAAAAGTGAATTACTTCTAACCGAGGACGGCATGACTAAACTACTTTCAGTCATCTCACTTGTAAGAAAAAAATGTCCTGTGCTTACTAAGCATATATTTCTCCATGTATCAGCAAGCATATCCCACTAGCAACTATTCCCAAGGTGATTACTGTGCAGCAAGGGCAACATACAGAAGCAGTGACTACTCTCTGATATGTGTATTTCATTTCCTTACATACCATGTTTCTAACCAAAATGCCTGTTGGAAATTATTCAGTGTTTTGGTCAGAGTTAGTATATGCCACACTGTGTCACATTAGTCCAAAGAATTTACTTAGAGCAAAAAAAAAGAAACCAAGTCTGTATGCCCAGTCTCTCCTTGTGTCACAGGTATACTTGTCCTTATAGAAAGTATGTTCACAGGTCACAGTGCCTTGCCACAGATCAATTTGCAATTCAATGGCATCAAATATTGACTTTGACTGATGATCAGAGCTTTGCAGAAACACATCTGAAGGACTGAAGAAAAGAAAGTATTGGAAAGGCTGCAGATATAGCTTAGAACTGCCTGGCATGGACAAGGTCCTGAGTTGGATTCCTGGTATAAAATATCCAAGCGAAGAAAGTACTGGAAACACTGTGACTGGACCATTCAAATTGAGCCAAAGTTGAAAATTATCAATCTCCAAGTAAGTTTCTCATCTAAGGTCACTGATCTGCAGATGAATCTCAATTGCTAACATTACCCACTGAACATATCCATTATATGTTCTTCAGTGAATCACTCAACCAGGCGGACCAGTGAGGAGATGGCAAATATAAAACAAAGTTTTTCAAGCTAACCAAAAGTTTGTGTGGCTACTGATACGGTTTTCAAATCCTAGTTATTTTGCAAATGTATGAATTGCATAAATTAATGGGAGTGAATATATTTCCATGCATGTACACAACATGAGACCTTCATGTCCATGTATCTATTTTCTGTCCTCTCCTGCTTTTCTTATTTGTCTCTCTCTCCTTTTCTCCCACTCTCCCCATCTCTCTGTCTCTCTTTCTGTCTCCCTGCCTCTCTCTTCCCACCATTCTATCTCCATTCTCTCCTACCTCTCCCGCTCTTTGTTTCTCTCCCCTTAACATTCTTATTCCATATATATATATATATATATTTTTTTTCTATTTTAGCTTCCACATATGTCATGGCTGACCTCTAGATGTCTTTCCAAAGCCTCACTTTCTCATAGTTGGGGTTTCTGAGTGTGGTTGTGTCATGTGTGTGATAAGGGATCTGCCAACAGATCTGATTATCACCAATCTGGGTGTGGGGAGTGGATTTAATGGAGAGAAAAAAAATCTACGCTTGGTGAGGGTAGAACCAACCAATGGGCTTGGATCTTAAATGCAATAAAAATGGAAAAAGAAGGAAGTTGTGCTGCTTCCTGCCTGCCTCACCACGAGCTGTTTTCCTCTGCCTTATCCCTCTGCCATGTCTGCCTGACTTGCAGCCAACTGTAGTCTAAACTCTAGACAAAGTGTGAGTTTAAATAAACCTTTCCTCTTTTAACTTGGGGGTGTCAGGTATTTTGTTCTATCAGTGAGAAAGAAACTAAGACAAGATATGGAAGGAAACATGCCATACTTGTCTTTCTTTGGCTTATTTCATTTAACATGACTCCCTTTATCTGAGTATATTTTCCTTCAAATGACAGAATTGTATTCTCCTTTTTGAATAAATGATATTCTCCTATTTCTATATATCACAGTAGTTTTATCTGTTCATCTGTTAAGGGAAACACGGGTTGATTTCATACTGTACTATTGTGAATAATGCTGCAATAAAGACATGTACTGTACATAGCTATTTGTTCTGTATTCTGACTTCACTTCCTTTGGAATATACGCAGGAGTTGTATCCTTGGCTCACGTAGTTGTTGTATGTTCAGTATTTTGACAAATCTCTGTGCTGCTTTCCATCATGGGTTTCCTGAATTATATTCCCACCAGAAAAACAGAAGTATTTCCCACATACTTGCTCAAATTTGGAATTTTTAAGCATAATTCTCTGCTCATCTGTGCATCCAGTTTATCAAGAGTAATAACAAGTTCTGAATCCTCAAAGCTGCAGGGCAGATGAGGGCATCAGTCTCTCACTGAGAGTTCAGTTGAGCTCAGGGGCCAGCAGGAAAGTGCAGGTCCTCCAAGCTGTTGCAGCCTTTGCCTTAAAACATCCTCCCAGTCTGACTGCATGGTGAGGTTCATCACCTGTGGTCTTTCTGAGATTTAGCACCACTTCCAGAAAGGCTTTGGAGCCTTACTTATACTACAAAATGCTTTAGTCCTGTGAAATATCTATTTTTCACAATACAACATGTTCTAATAATTTATTAATTTTAAAGTAAAATAGGTGTGCAAAAGAACGCATCTAAAGCTTGCCTGTAAATTTTTTCTCTAAAATAATTGCTTTGAAAGCAGAAAACCAAGCAAAGGACAAAAGTCTCATCCAAGGAAATAAGAAACATAGCAACATGGTTCACATTATTGGTTGTTGGTTACTTATATGTTGAAGACATGCTATGCCCTCTGTAGTCACAAAGCACTGTGTAACAGCAGTACTCTCACTTTTAGGCACAGTGCTCTACAAATGTTTAAAGAATTTCAAATGTTTTATAAACATTTCCAGGTTGCACCTGGTTTAGGAAAGATAGGACAGGATGTCCCACCCCTCCACACTCATCACACAGGCACCACACTTGTCACTTGAGATGATCAACCAGAGGGAAGTTGAGACTGAGTCAGTTGTATCCCTGTCATCTTGGTGTACCCAAAACATGCCTAGGGATGCCAGGTAACGGAAACTGTATGCTGCCTGGTAGGGCAAAGATGATCATGCTTGGTTTCTCTGAAATGAAACACTTTATTGAGGCATCAAAGGTGCTCGTCAGAAGAAGACCTGGTCCTGGGTTACTCTTGCAACTTCTAGGGTTGAAGCTGGAGAGGAACTGGAACCAGGTCCACTGAAGCTGAAAGCTAAGAGCATTTTTGTGATGGAAATTTGGGAAAGAATATGTTGTTTACTTTGAATCTGCCCTAGTGTAAACAAGAGGAAGGAGACTACACCAGAAAGGATGAACATGTGACAAGAGAGAAGTCTACAAAAGGGTGTATTTATTGCTCATGCAGTCATTGAGCTAACAGTTGAGAAAGTGCAAAGTACCTAAGAGTCATTGGCCCTGTAGATGACATTGTGTTATGTTTGAGTTTTCAAAAAATATGTACCCAGGGGCAGTCATTTTTTTGGCCTCCAGTTTTTGCTGATAATCTCTGTTTTGTCTCTCTGTCTCAGCATGCAGCACTTTTTTCTAATTCAATTTCTGAAATCTCAGAATATTTTCATCATGCCATGCAGGTAATCATGGGAAGCAGATAACAAAATTTAGTACAAACAAAAAATCACCGAATTTCTGTTAAAATGAGCAGGATAACTATAGTTTCTAAACTGGGAACTAGGGAGCAATGAACAGGAAAATCTCATTAGGATTCAGAATTGGACAGGGTGGGGGAATCACCATTCATAAACTATTACCTTTCAATTGAAGAGCAAATATAAAACACTAATGTAACCAAAACACTGGCAATGACTGAATTCAATTTATGATTGTTGTATTTAACTGCACAAAAAATAAGTTGAAAATGTGTCACAAACATGTCCATATTACCTAAAGGAGGACAGCTCTCCTGGACAGGAAAACACAAAAGATGTTTCTCCACCCGTGGCCAGAAGAGGGGGCACTATACCGCTGTGATGGCACAGAAGGCTCTGCAGGTGTCTGAACATACCCTGGAGACTTGGGTCATGCTGGATAGAACTCTTACTAATATATGGCGCCCTTTCATATTTTGTCGCTTTCACATAGTATTAAGTTTCCCATTTTCCAACAAATCTCATGTCCATAGGCAACAGTCTCTAAAGACAGAATCAGAATGATCTGATCGGGGAACTACTGGTTAAAACCATTCTGTCACATGCACTGAAAAGGAGATGCTTTGTCATTCTGATGAGATGGCTCACGAGAAAAATACACTTGAAAAGTAACAACAAAGGAGTGAGGCCTGGGTGTGTGCATTGTAGACAAGGAATAAGGTGCTCCTCATCCACGTGGGAAAGGTCAAATCCTACGTGATCGCCCTGCTCAGGAATATAGGGCTTGAACACCTGCAGATCAGGCTAATATTTCTCACAAGCATAGTCTCAACCTGGGCCCAGGGTTAGGACTGGCGTGGTCTCGCTCCCAGTTCCTCAGTAAGTAGGACATCTGTCAGTGACTAAAAGGACAATGCAAAAAAGTGCCATTTCAGTATACAGCATTTATCGCATTGGTGACCCTCAGGACAGAAAATGGGTACAGTTCACACTGAGACATCACAATGTTGCAATTCATTTTCTTTCAGGTATGAGTCATCTAAGACCATTTTGAAATCTTATATTCATCCATAAATCATGACCTGCCCACCCTGAGAGAGTGGTTGGAACAGCCCCAGGCACAGCTCACTCAGGCGCCACAGCGAGGCATCTTTCTCGAGGGAGCCTGTGATTGCAGGTGAGGCTGGTGCCTGCAACCTTGAGCTGCTGAAAAAAACACATGGGTCAATAGCCTTTATTTGTCATTTTTAAAGACAAGATGTTTATTTCTCACCTACTTACCCTAGATGAAGACATTTCCAAATTTCTCTACCAGGATGATCTTACTTGATTAAATTTGATCATCAGCTCTGTTGTATTGGCAGCCAAGCGGTGGATTAATAAAGTGTAATTCAGGGTGTGCCAGGATGGGTGGTGGAGCCTGGATCATGAGGCCTGTATCTGGGACCAGTCGCACGTCCTCCTTTGTGCTGTTCCTTTGCTGTTCTTCCCACTTACCATGGATTATGCAGCTTTATTCCACCAGCTCCAGGTACCATGATATAACCACATGGAGCCAAGTGCTATGGACGGAATTCTCTGAACTGTGAGTCAAGTATTCCTCTCCTCCTTTAAGATGTGCATGTCAGGTGCTCTGTTCCAGCAGAAGGAAACCTGATGAATATCCATGAGACCAGATTCTTTCTATATAATGATGAAGTGTAATTCAAGAACTGTGATGGCTATTTTCCTGCAGTGTGGGAGACCACTGAGAACAATGAGTACTGCTCGTCAGTTTTATTGGAGGCCATCTCAAGTCTTGGACAAGTTGAGTCACTTTATTACCTACTGTTTTCAGAATGGGAACTGTGTGTTCATTTGGGAAATATGTAACATAAGAAAAGCTTAAACCTCAGATGAACGCCATCCACTCAGGACTCCAAATTCAGTCAAGTGCCTCATGTCCTAAATGTCCACCTCATGAGTTTCACACCTGGATCCCTGTGCTTTCCACACACAGTTCAGAATTTCTGTCTTATGAAGCTGTATCCACAGGTTTCCTCAACTCTGACATGCTTCAACCTGAACATTCATACAATTGTCTTACTTGTTCCATTCCTATCGAAACAGAGTGTTGCAAGGCCAGGCCCTGGTGAGAGCTGGAAAAGCGTCTGAAGCTGTGAGATTGACTTAGCCATTTAAACACTCACATCACCTTCTGACAGGCTGCCGCTTTTCCCTGGAAAGAAATTGCCATGTTGCCAATACTTGATCTTTAAAGTATGTATGATTCCCTATAATGATTTCATATCCTTTACTTCACACTTTTAAAACAAATAACATGGATATTGCTGCCTAAAATCCTGTACTCTGTGAGTTTCCACTCTAAAAGTACTGCCATTACTCAGGGCAAATGGTTCTACGGGTGTTATTTTACTCACTTTTTGCATCTGAGACACAAGATTGGACACCCAGTCTAGGGAAGCAGAAGTTTATTTTGGCTCACAGGTTGGACAGGGTTCAGCCCAGAGCCAGCTGGTTCCAAGGAAGGGCAGAGGAGAAACAGCTCATGGCACAGCAGGCAGGAAGCAGAGAGCAATCAAGGGACGGGGAGGGAGACAGAGGCTTCCACACCACACCCCCCGATCCACCTCCTCCAACCGGCTTCACCTCCCAAATCACATTTAGCTTAAACTCAACCATAGGGAACCAATCCACTGGTGACTATCAGGTTCCCATGATTCAAATCCTCCCAAATGCCCCACAGGAGCGATTAGTGGTGAATCTAGATATGAACCATAACAGTTCTGCTCAGGGTCCCCGTGACCCACAGCACGGACAGGGTCAGAAGGACAAGGGAACAAGCAAGTTCACCACAGCACTTGTGTCTCCTTGAGAAAAAAATTCACACGTGGTATCACTACTGCTGTTTATCCAAGTCACAGCTTGATCTCTACCAACACACAGGATGGTGTCAAGAGTCATTGCTCTGACATAATCTGCACTAACAAAACGTACACACATTTAGAAAGCAGAAAATCTTTTCATTTAATATTTTAGAACAGAAAAATCTTCTCCACATTTTTCTTTTTATTTTTAATGTTTTGCAGTACTCTAGATTGAATCCAGGATACTTACACTGAGGAAAATCCACAATTTTTTGCATACTTCTTTTTGAGACAGCGGAGGATAATTTACCAAATTGGCCAGATTGTATACTTTATTCGACTTTTTTCAGGACATTTATCATGAACAAATACAGATTTTATCAAGTGTTATGCTATACATATTGAAATAGTCATGTCACTTTTATTTTTCTTCATATTTTTGCTTTTCATTTGCATATGATAAACCATCTGAGTATTCCTGGAATGAAACCAAATCAATCCTGTTCTGTAAGAGTTTTAATGTTATTTCATTAAATTTATAAGAATTTACTGACAAAATTTTCACAAATATTTACTCCAATGTTTTCTTTCTGGTTGAGTCACTATCCAGTTTTGAGATCAAGGTGATACTGGCATTGTAGGATGAACCCAGAAGCTTTCCTTCTATTTCTATTTTGTGCAACAGTTGAGGAGCATTTGTTATGTGGTAAACTTCATCAAACTGATTGTCAGCTTTCATGCTTCCTGAATCACTTGTAAGAAGTAGCTGCTCTATGCAGGAAATATCAAAAACTAAGGGGATTCTCCTCTCCTCTGCTGCCCACCCAGACACTGGGGGCTTCTCACCATGACACCCGGTGCCTGCAGTGTGTGCATCTGGAGGGAAATGTCTGAAAAGGCTTCCGTACAGGCTTGGTACACAGAACTCAGCTCCCTCTGCCTCCCCCATTGCATACTTGTCTGCTAGCTTAGTCCACTGTCTTGGATCACATCAGGATTCCCTTCCTTAGTCACCTAGTTGAAAAGGTCACCACCACCATTTAGCTACCACACATTCAGCACTGATCTTCTTCAATTTTTCTTATTGCACTTTGTATTCCAAATATCAATGTGCCTTGGCTTTTGCACAGTTACTGACTTTCCCCCCCTCATTCCATGCTTGTCTACATCTGTCTAGTTTACCAGACTGCTGTGTCCTTGCTGCTTTATATGATTGAGTTTGCACCAATGTGCAGAGCCGCCCATTTTCCCTTCACCCTGATAGTTTCCCTCCATCCTCAGTACCCTGCACATATGCATTGGGTGACGGAGATAATATGGAAATGATACGCAGGAGTCACAGTGTATATGGCACCTTCTCCTGCCCTTTTGTCCCAACTGCCTCCGCATCTACACTGCTGAACGTGGAGCTCTGTACAGGACCCGGTCTGAGCTGCTGGGATTCCACCACAAGCTCTGTGAGGGATTCTGGGCTGGGAATGATGGGGCTGGATGTACCTCTCTAGTACAATGTACCTCTCTAGTCTCAATCCCAGACCCTTTTCTGAGCCTGGCTGCATTGTTCAACGCTGTGTGTTCTTCACCAAAACATCACTGAGGGACCTTCTGTGATCGCACCACCTAAAACTTCAACTGCATGGTGACCACTGTTTTCAGAATTTCTAGTTAACTGATCTTTTGTCCTTAATTATATACAGACAGTTTGCAGATAAGATAAATTATTTTCAAATTTTTACAGAGTCTAGTGATAGATGAAATAGTATTAGATTTTTGAAAATACCTAGAAAAATCACAGTTGAGCTAGTGGGACTGCAATCTGAAAGTTCTGTAAGATGTTATGTCTTAAGTGGGCCATTAAATGGCAAACAAACCCCATGATGAGCAAAGGACACATTTTATCAGTGGGAAGTGGAAGTGACACTGTTCCTTGATCAAAAGGGAGCCCTATGTCCCTGTCTGTCCAGCCCTTAGGGCTCACTGTCTGGTGGGATTCAGGTCACAATGGGCCACATCCCCCCATGTACTACTTCCTGGTTACTTTTTGTGCTCTTGCTGATCTTCCACAGCCTCACCCTGACAAAAAGTCTCTTCCAGAAAGAGGCCTGGAGCAACCAGTACTTGTGATCTGTAAAGGGCAAAATTATGCAGAGGATCAAGGGCATTATATCTGAAGGTGCAGCAGCCACGTGCACAGAAAGGATGAACCAGCCTTGTGAAGTCCAAGTAGGAGGGAACAGAAGTCTCCATTCAGTGAAGAGGAAGAGACAGACTGGACAATGTCTCCTGCAGGAGGAGACAGGAAAGGTCAGCAAGAGAGTAGATGTGACTTCTGATTCAATGCCACATCTGCTCCCAGAGGCAGCAGCATGTTTCACAGATGTCAGCCAGTGTCTTTAGCTTCATGATAACCATCTTGGTTTGTCAGTGTTTAAACTCTGAATTTAAAATGTTATGCCCCAAATAAAAATGATCAATTACTAATATGTTAATTTAACACTTCATTAGAGTCACACAATACACAGTTGCATGTATGTTTGACTGGTGTTTAAACATTTTTCAAAGCATAGCAAAGCCTGTGTAAGACAAGTCTCCCAGAGGGGACATTTGTTCACTTTTCACTTCGTCAAGTTTCTCACGATCTATGCCAACAGCACAAAGGATAGGCAGTCCCACCTCTGGGCTCTCAGAGTTTTCGTCTCCCACCCAGGCCACTGTTCCTGGTTTCATTCATCACCTGTGGAGATCAAACAATTTCCATCACTGGACCTCAGCCCCCTGGCTTCAGAAAGGATCGGCTGCCTCCATAGCCCAGAGCTAGACCCCTGCAGCTGTCTGCAGTGCAAGTCTGACCCCAGCCCTTGTCCTTGGCTGCTCTTCCAATCTCTCCCATGATTCCAGTGTTGGAAAGTCTGTGCTGGCCTCATAGCCATTGCCCCTGTCCAGCCCAGCTGAAGGCAGATTTGTGCCTGGATAATTAGGGATCTGAGCATTTGTCCTTCTAAGGACCTGACTTCTTCGAACCTGACCACATAAAACATCCTTTCACATCTTTCTGACCAATCTACTTTTACACATAAGTAGAGAATCCTTAAAGTAGAGCATGTGTTGTGAAAGATCAACACAACAACTACCCCAGTTTTATTTGGTTTATGGAGCACCAGCGATATCTCATGGTGTGCATGGTAAGGAACACAAGCCTCTTCCAGAGCCAGACACATGTGGTGATTATGAGACAGGTGTGGTCAGCTGAGAAAGGGGATTAAAGAGGACAGAGAAGGATGTGCAGTTGCTGTGAAGGACTGTAGCTCTGATCAAACAATAGCAAACAGTTTTGCCCCGTATTTTTCCCAGGATTGTTATGAGTATACTTGCTATATAGAGTCAATTTTGCCCTCTGGAGGACATGAGGCTTTAAGGCCAGGACTAAAAAGGCCAAGGGGAGATAGATGAAGAGGGAAAAAAACATAGGAAGAGCATGTAATTTCTGCTTTCACCGACTGTGGCAGCCGTTTTAAATTCTCCAACGTTTATATCTGCTTATTGTTTGAAGAAGCTCCTACAATTTTCTCACTGGATTTTGAATGATTAAATTATTCTGGAAGCTACTTAGGAGGAAGAGGCTGGCAGACCTTTTGCCCTCCTTAGAGAAGCTCAGACAGGATCCTGTGATTCTGTGTATAAGCATGGGGAAACTGCAGCATGCAGAAAGGGAAGCCGCAGGGCACTGTGTCCACCTTAACATTTTAGCCATGTGGCATCAATGCCCAGAGAAACTCAAGCAACTTTGAAGAGTTTCTAAATTCCAGGATATTTGTTACTCCTTTCATATTTTTATCATGAAATATTCCCAGGTGTTTTTAAGCTCTCCCATCTCCCAGGGTGATTTCCTTACAACTGTGAGTTAAAAACCAGGGAAGAATCATGAAAAGAGCAGGAGAAGAAGAAGCACACTACTAACTGCACATGGATTGGGTCCCAGGGCCCCAGAGAAAAGCACAAGTTCTGCAAAATTCTGGTAGAGCTAAGTCATGTCTGCCACCAGGGTCCCTTGGCCTTCCCTGACTTCCTAAGGTGAGAGGGCCCTGCAGCTGATCCTGGTCCTGCTCAGCGCTCCTGATTTGCATGCCTAGAGTTCCGCCCACTGCCCATCCTCACTAGCTCAGCACACCCTGTGCTAGGTCAGTCACTGTCAGGACACAGCATGGACATGAGAGTCTCTGCTCAATTCCTGGTTCTGCTGCTGCTCTGGCTCCCAGGTAAGGGGGTTCACATGACGAAGGACACACCCCACTGGGCCCTGTGCTGTATGCCTCTTCAAGGAAGGTTTCTTATGGCATGATTGATTGTGTGGAATTTTCTTTTTATCTTTTCTATGTCAGGTGTCAGATGTGACATCCAGATGACCCAGTCTCCATCCTCCCTGGCTGCATCTCTAGGGGACACCGTCACCATCAGGTGCCGGGCCAGTCAGGGCATTGGCAAGGAGTTAGACTGGTATCAGCAGAAACCAGGGAAAGCGCCTACCCTCCTGATCTACCATGTATCCAACCTGCACTCTGGGGTGCCATCGAGGTTCAGTGGCAGTGGATCTGGGACAGATTTCACTCTCACCATCAGTAGACTGCAGCCTGAAGATTTTGCAACTTATTACTCTCAACAAGATTATAGCACCCCTCCCACAGTGATACAAGCCATGACACAAACCACCCAAAGATGCAGAAGTGTGAGCCTGGGCTGCCCCAGCTGCTTCCCTTGATATCTCTAGCTGCTGAGAACATTTCCTAGATGCATCCAGAATTTCAAATGCATTGTGAGATTTTTGGAGTGGACAGGGAATCCATTTTACCCCATGATTTCTTTTTTTTCTTTCTCAAGCTCAGCAAGACAGACATGGCAGCTCTCTCCTGCTAGAAAGGAAAGATTGTTATATCTGAGGATTTGGGATTATGACTTCATTCATAACTAGTAGAGTAAAAGAGAAGACATTCGATTACTCCAGGCTGGAACATTTTAGTAGAGAATTATTGTGTACAGCACAGCTCTTACTGTCCTGAGGAAGTCAGAGAATTTGGTACCAGACACAGCTGATCTCTGGTCATCTCACAGAGTGCTGAAGCACCAAGCATTGGGCTCTTCCACGTATGATCCCCCGCTCTGCAGAAAAAAGCCAGCGATAAAATGCTATTGTCAGTTTCTAGAAGCACCTCTGTATCTGAGTCTTTAGATACAGAGCTCTTCATGTGTCTGGCTACTGTTTTCAAAAGTGTTAAATCTTCTTCAATCTTTAAAAACCCCTAAGTTTTTCTCTACATATTCCGCTCTACACTAAATCATGGAAGGAAGGTGGTTCTGAGAAATGCACTCCCAGAAGTGATGGGGATGATGCTGAGGGAGAGTGGAGAGACAATGGGGTCCCTATCTCCTCTACTCAGATGGTTTTTCAGTGAGGAGCTGGCCTCAAAGTCTGGTCAAAGGCATTTTCAAGTATAATCAATGAACAGCAGAGAATATCAAGCAACATCCTTAAGTCATAGACAAAACTGAAAAAGAGCTGATTATGACAAATGTAAAATACTTTTACATCAAGTTTTTTTATCAACATGTTGTTTAGAAAATTTTCTAAAGCAAACAGAAACAATGAAAACCAAACAACCCTAAACAAACAAAGGTGATAAAACAAACACTAAAGGAGGAAAAAATAGCCTTTTAAAACTATTTGTTTCCCAAATGTTTTAAAGCTTTGCAATTGAAAATGTGTCTGCTTGCCCTCAGCCTCCTCCAGTCACTGAGAGAGCAGCTTATGGATGCAGAGTCACAGTTCCCCGCTCCCCCTTGCTGAAGGGTGATGAAGACTTAATAGCATGCAGGAAGAGAGATACAGGCCAATAGGTCAGGTGTCCAGCAACTGTTGGCAGTGTGGGCCCTCAGGGACCAGAGCAGCTGTGTTCTGAATAACTTTCCATGTGATCAAAATAGATAAACATGGGTCTGTAGAGGGCACACTGAGGTCTTGTCCAGCTGCACCCTCTCATGGTACAGTGTTCGCAGAGGAAGTTTCATATGCTTAGGTCCACGAGCAAGAAGATTTAGAAGCGTGTTTCTTTCATAATGACATTCTCAATACCTCCCTTTAGCATTCAGCAAGTGAGTATAGTGAGCTGTTTTCAGTAGGCTGTGCTTCTGCCTGTGTGCAGGTTATAAATTGACAAAAAATTGTATAAAATGCTATTTTTTCAGCATAAGAAAGAAGAAAAACAGAGGCCTTTCAAAATTCTAATTATGTAATTTCTTTGGGCTTCGAAGACATTTCCTATACTATCTCCTAACAATCAGAGCAAATTGCATAAGTAACTTTTTGAGGCCCCCATTGCTTATAGCACATTCCCGTGGGCATCGCTCTCCATGGGGTAACACGCTGCCAAGTATAAAGCTGTAGGACACACAAAGGGATGGAACAGACTTTATTCCTGCATGTCTTATGGATGCTCACCGCAATCTTACACTAACTAGTAGTGATTCAAAGCATGCTCTCCTTTCACAGTTATTTGCTGAATTTTTCAAGACACATACATATCCTTGATGATAACACTTGAAATAGATTAACCTATATGAGCTGTGGGCGCAAAATATGGTACATGATTCAATTGAAATCATTCATTATAGCAGGAGACATATCATGATTTATACCATTCAAATTATTCCCCTTGGCTCTGAATAAATTCATACAGTCAGTCTTGCTACTTTCTCAAGTAATTCTAGAAGTTTTCATCATTTTCTTTAAATGTATTGCTATGGCTGCCTCAGAGTTCTGAATTAACTGAAAACATCTATCATTCATGGTAATTTTGACTTTGGGAGGAGTGCCAGGTTGCTTTCTTCCAGATCCATGGAAAAGGTAAATGAGCACACCCTGCAGTGGTGGGAAGAGCCTGTCATGAGCTGGCGGGCACTGGGAACAGCTGCTCTGTATTCGCTACCAGGCCCTGTCAGACAGTCATGAAAGATTTTCAGAACTGCTTCAAAAAGTGGCAAGAGAATGGAACAAAATCATGTGGGTACAAAAGGAAAGTACTTCGAGTTTTAGGGGGGTTTGTGGGAATGTGATTTTTACTCTAACAAATGTCTAAATTTATATGTTCACTGCGTATTTGATCATATTTTATGCCTAGGGTTGAAATTGTAAAAAAATTCAAGAAATTAATAAATGTCACCACAAAGAAAAAAGTTCTTATACCATATATATGAAATTAAATCCCCAATTCCCCAAATGTGACAGGGCACAGGCACCTTTACATTACCACGCTACGCTCTAGACCCGACTTTTAAAATACCCCAAAATGAGGGATAGCTGTAGTATAGACTTTCACTTAAGGTTTGTCCCTTTTCCCTTTATTATGTTGACATAATACACATATAAATTGTGTGTGTGTGTGTGTGTGTGTGTGTGTGTGTGTGTGTGTGTGTGACACAGCTCCTTATCTTTCTAAGCAGAATTACACCTGGCTGAATCAAGACTCCCGGATGGAACTTTTACTGACCCCCTCTGGCGGGAAGTGAGAACAACTCTGAGTAGAGCTGGGCGGGACCCTGCAGTCCTGGGTTCTCAGAACTTTACCTGGTCTCACACTCTTGGCCCAGTTCCGGGCCTGTAGGTTTTGAGCACTTTCCTTCTCTGGTCCTCACCCCCATGGGACAGGACAACAAGTGTTTCCTCCCCATCCCAGATCTAGAAGCCTGCAGATTTCTGCAGTGCAAATCCCACCTCAGCCTTGCTTGAGGCATCTGTTCATAATTTCTGCTTGACTTTAGGGCCAGAAAGTCCATTTCCATATTTGCTGAAGCCAGCGCTGCCACCAGGATAAATTAGACACCTGACTTCATCTCATTTTCAGGTTTGGGTTTGATTCAACATGAGCAGATAAAGTTTCTTTCAAAGCTCCCTATTTTTTTGACCAAAAACGTAAGCAAAGCAATGTTGAAATAAGGCAATATTGTTAAAGACCAATCTAAGAAGGATCCCGTTTTTTCCTTCAGTTTATAAATTTCCATCTCTTTCTTGCTGTGCATCATAAGACCATCAGGCCTCCTTTGGAAGAAGTCAAGTGCAATACTGGGACACACAGGTGATCCGCTGAAACATGAGATTAAAGAGCAATGAGCAGAGTGGTCAGATGCCGGGAAATATTTAGGTTCTGGTAAAAAGCTGGTGAAGAGCTTTGCTCTGATTTTTCCCCTCATGCAGTTGTTAGAATGGTTGATCCTGAGAGACACTGTGACCGTCTAGAATAAAGGAGGCATTAAGCCCAGGACTGAGAAGTCTTTGTAGTGATAGAAGCAAAGGGGAAAAATAGCGAAAGCATTTTATGTTGCCATCAAACTTCTAGACCAATTCTGAATTCTTCAACCTTATGATTTGCATTCATGGCTTAGAGCCCTGCTATGCTTGCTTGATCTGGCTTCTAAATTAGTGCAAATTATTCACAGAAGATGTGTAAGATGGGGTTAATGGGGACAGCCTCACACCTCATTAAGAGCCGAGGCAGTAACACGTGTTTGTCTGTGTTCATGTTTGTTACTGTGTGGGGGTTTTGTGTGTGTGTGTGTGTGTGTGTGTGTGTGTGTGTGCTTGTGTGTATATCTGCATGTTTGTGGATAGTGTAGCATGGAATGTTAGAAAATGTAATTCATTATGTCCTATCTGGGCATTTTAGCTGTATTTTGTCTAGAGAAAACCAAACCACTTCAAAGAGCTGAGAAATTATATTACCATCATTTTTCTTTCTATATTGTGATCATCATATATGCCCAAGTTTTCCTTAGCTGCTCCTGTGTTCAAAGGTCTTTCCCATAGAATATTGTATGAAACAGGACAAAAGTATGTGCAGCAACGTGCAAAGAACAGGACACAACTAATTACAGTACTGAAGCAGATGGACTTTGTCCTGTTGGTCACTGGGAAAAACACAGTATTTGCGACACATCTGATCCAGGATTGTCTTGCCTGCGACCTGGGTGACTGAACCTTTCCTGAGTGACTGAAATGAGCCAGCCCTGCAGCTGTGCCCAACACAGCTCAACACTTGCTGATTTGCATGTCCCAGAGCATAGCAGTAGGGACCCCTTATAGGCTGTCACACCCTGTGCAAGAGTCAGACTTCGTCAGGACACAGCATGGACATGAGGGTCCCCACCCAGCTCCTGGGGTTCCTGCTGCTCTGGCTCCCAGGTAAGGAAGGACAGCCCTGGGAATTTACTCAGCACAGTGTGTTCATTATTTCCTGCCTCTTCAGAGAAATTTTCTTAAAGCCTGATTGACTGTGTTTATGTTTCCCATGTCAGGTGTGAGATGTGACATCCAGATGACCCAGTCTCCACCGTCCCTGTCTGCCTCCTTAGGAGACACAGTCACCATCAGTTGCCAGTCCAATCAGGGTGTTAGCATTAACTTAAACTGGTATCAGCAGAAACCAGGGAAAGCTCTCACTCTTCTGATCTATAATTCTAAGAATTTGCACTCTGGGATCCCTTCGAGGTTCAGTGGTAGTGGGTCAAAGACAAGTTACACTCTCACCATCAGAAACCTGCAGCCTGAAGATGCTGCAACTTATTACTGTATGCAGCACAATGGTTTCCCACCCACAGTGATTCAGGCCATAACAAAAACCTCCCAAAGAAGTAGAAGTGTGAGGCTGGGCTGCCCAGCTGCTTCTCCTGTTTCCCCCTCCTGCTGAAAACCTTTCCTAGATGCAGCCAGGCTTTCAAAGTCACTGGAGGATTTGGAATAAGATGCTAGACATTCTCTTTTGAAAACTTATGGTCTTTCCTCCTTGTCAGTTCTATCTAACCAGGTATAATTTCATTTCTATCAAGCCAGGTCTTTCTTGATACGAAGGAAAGATAACGCCATCTGAATTTTGTTGTGGAGTCATTTGGAACAACTTGAGTGAAAGAGAAGACTTCTCACTTAGTCCAAGCAGGAATTGTTTTGATAAGGAGAATTATAACCTGCTCAACAGTTTTTGCTCTGCTGAGGTCATGACAGAAGTGGATACTACAAACAAGGTCTTCTCCGGTTCTTCCCAGAGTGCACAGCACGAACAAATAGGCCCTCCAGCCCTGAGTCTCTGCCCTACAGAGAGAGCCAAGGGTAGAATTTAGTTTTTATTCCTTGCAATTCACCTCTCCATGTAAGGCTACATCTGCTTGCTGATGTTCATAAGACCTAAGTTCTCTCCTTTCTTTTAAATCTCAGAGGATTATTGTTACATAGTCACCTCTACAGCAGAGCTTAGATGGACAAATGTTTCTGAAAGAATTATTTTCGTAAGTGCTAGTGAACATGTTGATATGGGACAGTTCAGAATGTCATGACTGACTCATGTCACGGATATTTTTTAGTTATGCAGAGGGCCTCTGCATATGCTGGAGTTGTTTCCACTTATTAGCTGTGAATATGGGGTCAAATTATACAATTTCATCAAGTCACGGACTAAATGGAAAATCAGAGAGGAGTATAAGTGTGTGTGGGAGTTTGTACATGAAGTTTCCATCCACATGCGCTTCAGAAACCCTCCTTGACAAAAGTAAATAGGAGCAAGAAAACAAAAAAGAATAAAAACATTTAAAAGGAGTAAAAGCGCTTAACATGGTGTAAACATGTTGAAAAATGGATATTCTTACTTAGATGATTTTGTCCAAATATATGTGTTCTGCTGCTCGCTGGGGTCATTGCCAGTGTCACTCAGAACTCCTTATGAATGAAGAAGCACAGACCCTCCTCGGGCTGCTGTAGCATGTTGGAGATCCACAGAGGGGATAAGGTGCAATGCTGCAGTGAGTGTTTCATTTAGTTTAAGAGATTTTTGCCTCAATGGGGACACTTAAGAAAATTTATTTTGGAGCTTCATGTTAAAATATCCATAGGTTTATGTTACTCTCAATGTAAATTTGTATTTGGAAATATATATATATATATATATATATATATACACACACACACACACACACACACACACGCATATATAATAAATGTTGAGAAACCTAATTTTAATGGTGTTATCAAATTAATTTGTAACTAAGTATAATAAATTATTTTATAATCATCAGTAATAATCAAATTGGAAGAATACATCAGAATATGAGGAAGCTATGCTACAGGATATTGGAGGTAAACTTACCAGAGTTGCTTAGTTTGAAGATTTTGCTCTCTCTTTAGTTTGTCAGAGATGCTGTCTCCTGGGTGTCTCAGTCCCATAGCACTTGGTATAGCTCAAACTCAGTTTATAGGGTGAAAATCACCTCAGGGTCCCCAAAAATTCCAAGAAGATCTACACACCTGGGCCTGTCAAATGATCCTTGATATGAACACGACAATAAGTACCTAATTTTTTTGCAGGGTTTAGTACAAACAATTATTGTTACAAAGCTGAGTAATACAGTATTTACCCATCCACACATACAGATATATTCATTTCTAAAACTGGTAACCAAAATTCTATACTTAAAGATTTATCAGAAAGAGATATATAGAGAGGGGAAATTAATCTATCTATAAAATAAATATTCCATAAAAAGAACAATATTAATTTCACTTGTGGAAAAATTACCACAATTAGTTCAGCCTAGTATATTTAGTAGTAGATATTTAGTAGTAGTAAAAACCATAATCATAATATACTTTTTTTTAGTTAAAAAAATTAGCAAAAGAACAATGAAGACAAAATTGACACAACACAAAACAACAGAAATTGAACATGACCTCAAGGCCAAAGGAGAGAAATTCACAGTGGTGGCTAAATTACGTACTGTTATCTTCAACAAAGTTGCTCAGTCCATTAGACAAAAGAGTATAACACTGATCAAACAATAAAAGACAGTGGAGAACAATAAAAATAATTTTTAAAAGACTTTGAAAGTGATGCAGAGCTTCAGCATACAAAATGGTAGGAGTAAAAAAAATGGTAGGAGTTCAACAATAGTTCCTACATATTTTTATGATAGATATCATAAATTGTTAAATCTACATTTCATAAATAAAAGATTAGGGACAGATAAAGTGGCACACACCTGTAATCCCAGCACCCTGGGAGACGGAAGCAGGTTAACAAGTTTAGCCTGTCCAGGGCAACCAAGCAAGAGAGACACTGACTGAAAATAAAAATAAGGCCTGGAGATAGCCCAGAATGAAGACATTGAGCTCATCACCCAACATCACAAAAATAACAGAGGTTTTTAAATGTGTGTAAATATATAATATATATAAACATATATATGCGCAATTCTTACAAGTATGTATACAACTTAGATTAATTAATGGGCATACTTATATAATCAAAATTTATCTTACAAGTAATATATCTCTATATGCATATATATGCACATTTATAAAATTTGTTTTGCCTAAAAGTATAATATCTGTTTCTTCAGGCTCAGTATTGATGTCATTAATCACCAGATCATTATTTATGTACATACACCATTAATGACCATTATTGTTCATTAATGTCCAGATACAGTATTTATTTCTAATACTTTCCTTTGTGATGCTTGTTTATAAATCACTTATGAAATGCTAACTCACCTGAAAATATTGTAATACATCTGGAGAAGCCCATAGAGTCAAGATGGAGATAATTCAGTCAACTAAGTAGTCACGACATTTGAGTTTGTGAAAGTTCGTGTGAAGTAAGTCTTTGATTTACTTTCATCTAAAACAAAGCCTTCTTATTTTTCTTTGTGAACAAATATCTATTACCTGTTTTATAGAAAAAGCAATATGAAATGAAGGTATTAATAAAAAGCACCAAACTATCTGCATGGCTAGTGAATTAAATGATGGATGAAACCACTTGTGTTAAAGGGGACGTGGAGGATCACATTGGTCCTGGGAAGCAGAAGCAACAAGAAACATTGAAGTTCAACTTTCTCAAAGTGATATTTTAAAACTATTTCTTAGTTTTACAAAGATTGTTGTAGTATCTAATCTCTTGTTTTATCAGGAGATATTTGGATGGAGTGAATTTTCTGGTCTTTTAGAAAACTGGAGGACAGGAATAAAAGGCAGAACTGTGCAATTTGTAAGTTACTCTGTTGGGTAAGCTGTTTTTTGGATCAGTTATTCCTAAATTTATTTACAAAATGGACTTCAAAACTTGTAGATAACACCAAACACCAGGTTATTCTCTGTGGTCAAGAGTGGTCCCAGCTGCGTTAGGCAAAGTCCTATGTCCACCTGCATCTTACCAGTTTAAAATGGCAGGTGAGCAGAAGTATATGTGTCTCGATAATCTCCCTCCATTTCTTCCTTCTCTAGAGAAAGAAAATAATGCAGGGACTCAGAGGTTCTTCCTACTAAATATGAGGAATGAACAGCCTAGATATTTAATATGGAAGGAAAAAAAATTTGTTCAGTCTGAATTCCCAGGATTTAAGGATAAAAGTCAATAAAATGAATATTCAGAAAGATAATTTTCGTGTTAACGTAAAAGTGCAGATGAGAAGTGAAGACTATGCTTGGTGCATTGAGGAGTGATAGAAAGCCACATCTCTGACCTGGGCTCCAGCACAATAGACAGAATAGGGTCCTGCTTACAAGGCTCAACATTGGAAAGTATTAAAATATCCAAGGACTCCTCTCCCAGTACTCACAGGCCCGACCCTGCTTAGCTTCTGTGATGAGATGAGATCGGGCACGTTCAGGGTGGTATGACTGTAGACATATGTAATACATCAACAATTGTTAATTTCCTACCACTTCATCTGTAACTCAGTATCAATTATATTGTTCTTGTGCTATTTTGTAAATGGATGTCTATTTGTTTTTATGTTTTCCTTCTTTTATTTTTAAAATAAATTCTAAAAAAGAAAGTAAAATATCCATGGAATCAAATCACGATGGCATAGATAAGCAAAACAGCAGAAAATATAACACTACATCCCACAAACGAATGAGTCTGATGGTAGCAGACCGAGGACTGGAGAGATGATAGCCACCCAGGAGCTTGGGATTTATTTGTCACCTCTCTGAAGTCAGAACAAGCTGTAACATGAAATCAGGCTTTCCTCCTCTGAGAAACTTTATCCTCTGGAACGTCATCACTGCCTCTGCATCTCACCACTGCACATAATACAATTTGCATATTTCTCCCATAAGTTACCACCCAGCACCTCTGAAGGCAGGCCATGCATGGTGATGAACTGATTTGGAAACCCACTGTCAGCTGAAGGTCAGAGCAAAGGTCATGGGTTCCCAGGCTCAGTTCACCCCTTACTTCCTCCACTGCCTTTCTGGTAAGAGAAACATTTCCTCTAATTCATGGATTTAAGTCCTCAGAATTTCCACCAAATATTACATGGACTTTTTTTTGTTTTCCCCAAATAGGATGCATAAAATTTATTTTCCATATTCCATCTTGTAGCAGATTTCCTGGCAGAGACTATAGTTACACAGTATCCAGCCAGGACTCCTGTCAGTGGCTATAGGAGACAAAGCCCCCTTCGGCTGCAAGGCCAGGACAGGAATTGATGATGGTATGTGCTGATATCAACAGAAACCAGAAGCTCCTAAGCTCCTTCTCAGAGTTGCTATGACTCTCATCTCTGGGCTCCCATCCAAGTTCAGTGGCAGTGCATATGGAGCAGATTTTGCCCTGACACGTGAGGATTCTGCATGTTATTTGTGTCAGCGGGATGATAATGGGCCCTCACGGGGATGGACACTCACACAAAACCCTGAGCACCTCTCTGGGAGATGTTTCAGCTGCTTGTGAAGAGGTTCAGTTGGGGAACCAGGCAATGGTTTTTGTGTTTCTGAGTTTCCTTCATGCATTTGCATGGTCACCTTCACTTTTTGTCTCTATAATTTTCCAGCCCATATCTCCCTTGCTGTTTTTGTCACAGTTGATACTGCGGAGACTGCAACAGCCTTCAGTGCGTGGTCTGTCTTACTAATGGTCCCTCTCCAGCTGGAGGCAAAATCACAGGTCCAGGTCTTCATCTGTTATCAGAGTCATCATTTCCCCCTTAAAGAAGAACCAAACATAGATCAGAATAGACCTGGGTTAGGGTTACAAATACTAGAACCAAAGGCAGCCTGCTTTCCCTCTAAGCGTAGGCCTGTGACAGCGTGCCCGTGGGGCGGGGACAGCAAGAGACAGACAGGAGAACGGCGCACAGAGTGGGTGCAGACTCCTCACTGTCCTTCTTGCCTTGTGTTTCCTCAACTTGCTTTTTACCTCCTTCAGTTCTTCGTTTCATTACAACCAATGAAATGCGTCTTCTTTCTCTCTGAAGGTTTGTATCCTTTCGTTGGTCCAGCTCAGTGATATCATCCCCAATTTACAGATCTTTGCCTTCTGAGTGAGACATATAGAACTATTAGTGTATCCTTAACTCCCTGGTGACACTCCACAAGTTTTATCAGTTTTTACCTCAATTTTTTTCCAGCTCATGGAACATTATGTAAGAGTGTCCAGGATTAACTTTAGTTTTTAAAGTCAGAAGAGTGCAGGTGAAATCACAGATCTGTGAGCCAGCCCCTCTCACAACCAGATGATGCTGTTTATTTGAGAGGTTGGCATTTAAAGACTTGTCTTTGGGTCTGTTGAGGCCGCAGTAAGAGCACGGTGATGTACACCTGTGAGCACCCCTCCTGAGCTGTGCTGCTCTCCCGCTGTGGGTCTGCTCCAGGTGCTGCCTGGAAGAGCGCAACTGGGTTTGCAGAACCTGTGGCTGAAAGACAGTGAAGCCCTAGTGAGGATACAAGGTGTTAAGCCAAATATTAACGATTTTCTGTGATGACAGGGTCAAATAGAAAAACACGAAAAACTGAAATTTTTCTGCTATCATCAAAATGCTACACAACTTCTAAATTCTCCAGCATGCCAATTTCTGGTTTTTAGCTGATAATGGGTCACATGCTTCCTATTAAAGACATAAATTATTCAGAAAAGCTATTTAATTGGAAGAAACTTGGAGGACCTTTGATCTCATTAAGCACATGGGCAGCATCTTGTGTCCTTGTGTGTTTGGGGAGAATGGGGGCAAAGAACTTAAAATACATTTGCTTGTGTCCTAGAAAGGCATTTTAGGCATTTTGAATCAATATCTAGCAATACCTGAACTAATTCAAATAGTTTAAAAATCTTATAATCTGCATATTTCTTCTTATATTTTAGCCATGATATAGCACAACCTCGTGTTTTCTTTAGCTGCTTCCACCTCCAAGGTCACTGCCACAGAATCGTGAGTGTTAAACATGACGGAATCCTGTGCAGAACTAGAAGAGTGCAGGGCATCGCTCGTCACTCTACTGAGAGCAGCGATTCTGCCCTGGGGTTCCCCTCAGAAACAGTCTCTGCAGCAAATCTGGTGTAGCTGGTCTTGCCTGGGAGGTGGGTCCTTCAGCCTGTTCTGAATTACTGAGATCAGGCAGCCCTGCAGCTGAGCCCAGCCCCACTCAGCCTCTGCTCACTTTCATGTCCAAGCTCAGAGCCCTCTGCCCTGAAGATTTCTTACTCTGTTCACATCCTGTGCAGGAGTCAGTCCCAGTCAGAACACAGCATGGGCATACGGGCCCTTACTCACCTCCTGGGACTCCTGCTGCTCTGGCTACCAGGTATGGATGGGCAGAACTGGGAATTTCCTCAGCCCAGTGTGGTCGGTGCAGCCTGGCCCTTCAGAGACGTTTCCTTAAAGCCTGATTGTTTGTGTCCATCTCTCTGTTCATGTTTCCTGTACCAGGTGTGCAGTGTGACACCTGATGACTCAGTCTCCATCCTCGCTGGCCAGCGCTCTAGGAGAGACTCACCATCACTTGCACAGCTCATCAGGACATTTCAAACTATTTACATTGGTATCAGCAGAAGCTAGGGAAAGTTCCTAGACTCCTGATCTATGCTAGAAACTATTTTCTTTCCAGGGTGAAATCCAGGTTCCATGGCAATGGATCTGGGACAGATTTCACTCTCAAGGTCAGCAGCCTGCAGCCTGAAGATGTTGCCACTTATTACCATTACAGAGCTCCTCCCACAGTGACACAAGCCTTAACAAAACTTCCCAAGAAAGAAGAGTGAGGTTGAGCTGCCCCAGCCGCCCTAGCGCCTGACGTCTCCACCTGCTGAACATGTTTTGTGGATGCAGCCAGGCCTTGAAGATGACTGGAGGATTTGGTAGAAGGCGTCAGGGATTCTCCTCACCACTGTCATTGCCTTTCCTCCACCTCAACCCCAGCAGCCTCGAATATCAAATGTGTTCTCAATACAAAGGATAGTGTGTGATACCTGCGGATTCTTGTTCCGGGATCATTTGGAACTCAGTGAACCAAAGAAAAGCCATGCAAATACTCAAGCAGGAAGCATCCTAATACAATGAGTTATAATCTAACTACAGCTTTTACTGTCCTGAGGTCCTCAGAGAAACTGACACTAGGAATGGAGAGTGCTCTGGAGCTCCACCAGATCACAGTAGCACCACAGCATGAGCTACCTAACTGTGATCTAAAGGATCAGGGTAAAACCAAGAGCAGTGTCATGACTCCATCACTTGCCTAAAACCACTGTTCTTGTGAGTTTCCACCCCCTCACCTCTGATTGTACATCTACCTGTTGGTCAGTCTTTGAAAACTCACATATTTGTCTCTGCCTACTGAGCTCTATAGCAAAGTGTAAAAGGAAAAATGGAGAGGAGAAATTTCCTTTCAGAATGATGTGATACTGGTGGTCGACAGCTGGGTCACTGTTATCCTGTCTCAGTTTTTTGCCACTTAAGGAGTGGCACACAAATATACTGGAATGTGTTTCCATGTATTATCTGTGGACCATATCCTGCAATATCACGAAGTCATTCACTAAACTAAAAATAAGAAGGAATTATATGATAGATATAGAAACTCACACCAGAAATTTCATATCAACATACACTTGAGAAACTTCCCTTGATAAAACAAAATATTAGTGATCTCTCCCTATTATAGATTAAAAATTTAAAATACAAAAAAGCAGTTGGGTAATTGCTGTAACTGGACTTTTACATGGTCCAAGTTTGGCATGAAAGGCTTTCCAGTGAAATTCCAATCTGAAGCACATCACTGAGCATGGTGCCCTCAATGGTTTCAATGATACAGCACATAGAGGTCAGTTATTCTCCACTTCCAAGCACCCCAGGGAGACCCATGGGTAAGTGCAAGGCCATCAGACAAGGAAGTCCAAGCATGGGCCCAGGCACTGATTTACATCTAACTGAGGATGGTATGGCTAAGCACTTACGACTTGTAAGGAAAAATGCCCTGTGCTTACTAAGCATATGCTTTTCTATGTATAAGGAAGCGGATCCCACTAGGAACTGTTACCAAGGTGATTACTGTGCACCAAGGGCAACATGTGGAAGCTGTGACTACTCTCTGACATGCGTATTTCATTTCCTTATACGCCATGCTTCTAACTAAAATGGCCTTTGGAAGTTACTCAGTGTATTGGTCAGAGTTAGTGTATTCCACACTATGTCACATTAGTCCAAAGAATTTACTTAGAGAAAAAAATAAATGAAGTCTGTATGTCCAGGCTGTCATTGTGTCACAAACATAACTGTCCTTATAATAGAAAGGTCACAGGTCATAGTGCCTAGGCACAGAGCAATTTGCAATTCTATGACATCAAGTACTGACCGCGACAAATGATCAGAGCTTTGCAAAAACACATCTGAAGGAATAGAGACAAGAATGTATTGGAAGGGCTGTGGATATAGCTTAGAACTTCCTGGCAAGGAAAAGCCTGAGTTAAATTCTAGGTACAAAAAAAACCCCAAAAACAAAAAAGTGAACCAAAAATCCAAGTAAAGGATGTATTGGAAACTACTGTGACTGGACCCTTAAAATTGAGGCACTGAAAATTGAGAATTTTCAATCTCCAAGTAAATTCCTCATCTAAAGTCACTGATTAGCAGGTGAATCTGAATTATTAACATTGTCCACTATATATGCTTGTTAATCACTTTGTCAGCCGGACCTGTGAGGTGATGGCAAATATAAAATAATAAGTTTTTTAAACTAACCAAAATTCACGTGGTTACTGATATTTTTTTCAAATCCAAATTATTGTGAGCACATATGCATTGCATAAATTAATGGGGTTCAATATATTCCCATGCATGTGAGACCTTCATGTCCACGTATCTGTTTTTTGTCCTTTCCTGCTTTTGCCCTCTCCCTCTCCTCCTGCTCTCCCACAACCTCTGTCTCTGTGTCTCTATCTTTCCATCTCTCTGCCTCTCTCTCCCATTGTCTCTCTCTGTCTTTCTCCCTTCAACATTCTCAGTCATTCTCAGTCACTGTCTCTCTCTCTCTCTCTCTCTCTATCTATCTATCTATATAATCAGTTTTATCCTCCATTTTAGCTTCCACATATGCTCTGGCTCACACCTAGATGTCCCTCCAAAGCCTTGTGCTCTCCTAGGTGGGCTTTGGGGAGTGATTTGGTCATGGGTGTGTGTGACACTGGATCCACCCATTTACTTGTTCTTCACCATTCTGGATGTGGACAGTAGGTTTAAAGAAGAGAAAAATTTTATCCTTGGTGAGGGTGGAACAAACCAATGAGCTTAGAGGTTGAATGAGATAAAAATGCAAGACAAGGAAGTTGTGCTGCTTCATGCCGGCTTCACTATGAGCTGTTTCTCTTCTGCCTTGACCCTCTGCTGCGCCTGCCTGACTTGCAGCCAACTATGGCCTAAAACCTTGACAAATTGAGAACCTGGGACTGGAATACTTGGCCCACATAGTTGTTCTATATTGAGTATTTTGAGGGTTCTCTATCCTGTTTTTCCATCATGACTTTACTGAATTATATTGCCACTAGAAAATCAGAACCATTTCCCACATACTTACTCCAATTTGGAGTTTTTAAACAAATGTTTCCATTCATCTGTGCATCCAGCTTATCAAGAGGAATGACATTGGGTTGGGGATATAGCTCAGTGGAAAAAGTGCCTGCCTGGCAAGCGCAAGGTCCTGAGTTCAATCCCCAGTACCGCCAAAAAAAAAAAAGAGAGGAATGACATGACCTGAATCCTCAAAGCCACAGAGAAGATGCAGGGATCAGGCCTTTACTGAGAGTTCAGGTGACTACAGGGGCCAGCAGGACAGTGTAGTTCCTCCAAGTTACTGTACCCTTCAGCTTGAATTTTCCTCCCAGTCTGTCTGCATGGTGAAGCTCAGCTCCTGCAGACAGATTCTTGCTGTGGTCCTTTCCAAGAGTTAGCATCACTTCCAGGAATGCTTTGCAGCCTTGCCTGCACTATACAACACTTTAGTCCTCTGAAATATTTCTTTTTCACAATACAACATGCTCATATAATTTATTAATTTTAAAGTAAAATAGGTGTGCACAAGAGTGCATCTAAAGCTGGCCTGCATAATTTTCTCTAAAAGAAATGTTTTGAGAGCAGAAAACCAAGAAAAATTGATAAATATCTCATCCAAGGAAATAATAAAAATAGCAACATGGTTCACTTTATCCGCTGTTGTTTACTTATGTGTTGAAGACAAGCCATGGCCCCCACAGTGCACTAACCATTACGCAACAGCAGCACACTAGCTTTTAGGCACAGTGTGCTACACATGTTTAAAGAAACAATTTAAAATTTTTTATAAATATTAACAGGTTATACCTGGTTTAGGAAAGATAGGAGAAGGTTTTCCATCACTTCACGACCATTACAGAGGCCCCATACTTGTTACCTGAGAGGATCAACTGAAGAGAACTTGAGATGAGGTACACCTGAGCTCTGAAGGCCAGGTTTCCACTGTGACCTTTACCTCTCTCCTCTCAGTGTATCCACAGTGTGCTGAGGGATGCCAGGTAATGGAATATGTATCCTGCCTGGTAGGACTAAGCTGAGGAAGCTTGGTTTGTCTGAAATAAAACAGTGTATTGAGGCATTAAATGTGCTACTCAGAAGAGGACCTGGTCCTGGGTTACTTTTGCAACTTCCAGGGTTGAGGCTAGAGAGGAACTTGAACCATGGCCACCGCAACTGAAAGCCAAGAGCAATTTTGTAATGGAAATTTGGGGAAGAACATGTTGTTCACTTTGAACCTGAGCTGGTTTATACAAGAGGGGGGAGATTACACCAGAGGGAACGAACTTTATGATAGAAGGGAAGTCTACAACGATTGTTTTTATTCCTCTATAAGACACTGTAATGGTTGGGCTCACAGTTAAGAAAGTGCACAGGATCTAAGATTCAGTGGCCTTGGTAGATGGCAGCATGCTATATTTAAGGTGCCAAAAATATCCAGGCAGAGGAAATCATTATTTTGGCTTGCAGTTGTTACTGATATCTTTATATTGTCTCTCTGTCTCTGCATTCTGCAATATTTCTAATTCAATTTGTGACATCTCAGAATATTTTCAGCATGCCATGCAGGTAATGAGGGGAAATCCATAACACAATGTAGCACAAACAAGAAATTGCTGGGCTTCTCATAAAATAAGCAGGAGGACTGTATCATTTTTAATTTATGAACTATACAGAGCTGAACAGGAAAATTTCATCAGAATTCACAAATGAACAAAGTGGGGAATCACCACTCATAAACCAATAACTTTTAATTGAAGAGCAAATATAACACACTAACATAACCACAATCCCTGCCAATGACTGAATCCAATTTATGATTGTTGCATTTCATTGAATAAAAGATGTTTGAAAATGAACCAGAAACAAGTACATATTACCAGAAAGTGGGCCGCTGTCCTGTATAGGAAAACACTCAGGTTGTTTCTCTACATGTGACCAGAAGAGGGGGCAAGTGCACCGCTGTGCTGGCCGAGAAGGCTCTGCAGGGGCCTGGACACATCCTGGAGTTCTGGGTGATGCTGTATAGAACTATTATTTATTCATTGTCCCCTTTCGTAGCTTATCACTTTCATAGAGGAATAATGTTTTCCATTTTTCCAACAGATCTCATGTCAATAGGTGAGGACCTCTCAGGACAGAGTCAGAGTGATCTGATTAGGGAAGAATTGCCTAAAACCAGTTCTTTAGCCATATACAGTGAAAACAAGAGCATTTGTGAGTCTGATGAGATGGCTCACAATGAAAGCGCACTTGAAAAGTAACAAAAAGGTGAGGCCAGAGGCCCTAGCCTATAGATAAGGAAAAAAGGTGGTCTTCAGCCAGGTGAGAAAAAGTTTAAACCCTGCATGATCACCCTAAGCCAGGCGTATAGGGCATGAATGCCTGCAGATCAGGCTAATGTTTCCTCACAAGCATGATCTCAGTCTGGGTCCAGATTTACAACTGGTGTGTTCTAGCTTCTAGCTCCTCAGAAACTATTTACAAATCTCTCAGTTCCTAAAATGACAATGTAAAAAAGTGCCATTTCAGTATATTTAAAGCAATGTTGACACTCAGGAAAGAAAAATGGGCAGAGTACACAATGAAAAATCACAATGTTGCAATTTATTTTCTTTCGGGTATGAATCCTTCAAGATCAACTTTAAACTTTTATACTCATCCAAAAATTGTGACCTGCCCACCCCAAGGCCGTGGATGGAACATCCCCAGCCACAGCTCACTCAGGAGCCACAGTGAGATAGCTTTCTTGAGGGACCCTGTGACTACAGCTCAGGGAGGTGCCTGCAACCTTGAGTTGCAGAAAAACATACATGGATTGATAGCTTATACTGGTCATTAAAAAAAAATATTTAGTTCTGACCTGCTCATCCAGGATAAAGACATTCCAAATTGCACTACCAGGACGGTCTTGGACATATAAATTTGATCGGACATTTGCCGATCTCCCTCTTGTCCTTTATCCTCAGGACGGTAAGAACAGCGCTGAGAAGAGCTGGACCTGACTCTGAGGTCCTGGGTTCTCAGACACTTTTCCTGGCCTTGCACTCTTGGCCTGGTTCAGGGTGTGGCAGCCTTTCCTTCTCTAGTACTCAGCCACATGCTCAGAATAGCAGTTGCTTCCTTCTCAACCTGGAGCTCTCTGCAGCACAAGCCTGACTCCAGCCTGGCTTGAGGCCCGTCTTCCAAACCTCTCCTCCACCGCAGGGCAGGAAAGGCTATTTCCATATTTGTTGAAGCCATCACTATAACCTGGATAATTAGAAATTTGACTTCATCTCATTCCTAGGTCAAGATTTGTTTCAACCTGAACAGATGTATTTTTATAGAGTTCACTGTCTGTTTGACATAAATCACAAGAAAAGTAATGTCAAAATAAGACAAGAGTGTTAAACACCAAACAAAAAATAATCTCACTTTTTGCTTAGTTTACTACCATCTCTTTCTAGCTGTGCATGGTAAGAACATCAAGCCTATTTTGAAAAATGCAAGTGCAAGGTTGTGAGACATAGATGATGAGCAGAAAAACGAGATCAAAGAGGAGACACAAGGGTGGAAAGATGCCAGGAAAAATTTAGGATCTACTAAAAAGAATATGGGAAGAGCTTGCCTCTGTTATTTCTCCCCTCATGTACATTTTACAATGGTTGATTATTAGAGACACTGCAAACATCTAGCGGAAGTACGGCATTAAGAGCAAGACTGAAAAGTCTATATAGTGATGGAGGCAAAGCAGAGACATCATGAAAACGTTTTCTGTTGTGACCAAACAGCTGGACCAATTCTAAAGTCTAAAGTGTACAGATGTCTCCTCATGGTTAAAGCCATGTTACGTTCTCTTGCACTGACTTCTAAGTTACTGCAGATTATCCAGAGATGTTTAAGAGGAGGTAAATGAGGGTGGTCTTTTACCTCATTATGAGCCCAGGCAGTATCGTGTGTGCGTGTGCATGTGTGTGTGTGTGTGTGTGTGTATGTTTGGGGACATTGTAGCATAGAGAGTTAGAAAATGGAATTAATTAGGTAATACCTGCACATTTTAGCCATGTTGTGTCAGTGTATAGAGAAAATCAAACCTCCTCAAAGAGTTGAGAAATTTTATTATCTTCCTTTTTCTTTTTATATTGTGGCCATCATTTATTTCCAAGTTTTCCTTTTTTGCTTCTGTGTCCAAAGACCATTCTCACAGAATATTGTAAGAAACAGGACAAAAGTATGTGCGGAAATATGCAGAGAACAGAATGTAACTAATTATACTACTGAAGCACATGGATTTGTCCTGTGGGTCACTGGGAGAAACAGTCTTTACAACGCAGCTGATCCAGCCTTGTCTTGCCTGAGGCCTGGGTGACTGAAATGAGCCAGCCCTGCAGCTGTGCCCAACAAAACTCAACACCTGCTGATTTGCATGTCCCAGAGCACAGCAGTAGGGTCTTCTTCATAGGCTGTCACACCCTGTGCAAGAGTCAGACCCAGTCAGGACACAGCATGGACATGAGGGTCTCAGCTCAGCTCCTGGGGCTCCTGCTGCTCTGGCTGCCAGGTGAGGATGGGCATCCCTGGGGACTTACTGAGCACAGTGTGTTCATTGTTTCTTGCCTCTTCAGAGAAATTTTCTTAAACCCGATTGTTTGTGTTTATGTTTCCCTTGTCAGGTGTGCGAAGCGACATCCAGATGACCCAGTCTCCACCCTCCCTGTCTGCCTCTTTAGGAGGCAGTGTCACCATCAATTGCAGAGCCGGTCAGGGCATCAGCTCTTGGTTAAATTGGTTTCAGCAGAAGCCAGGGAAATCTCCTACTCTCCTGATCTATAATACTAACAATCTGCACTCTGGGGTCCCATCGAGGTTCAGCGGCAGTGGATCTGGGACAGATTTCACTCTCACCATCGCTAACCTGCAGCCTGAAGACTTTGCAACGTATTACTGTATGCAGCATAAAAATTACCCTCGCACAGTGATTCGGGCCATAACAAAAACCTCCCAAAGAAGCAGAAGTGTGAGGCCGGGCTGCCCCACTGCTCCTCCCGTGCCCCACCTGCTGAAATCCTTTCCTAGGTGCAGCCAGGCTTTCACAGTCAATGGAGGATTTGGAATAAAATGCCAGAAATTCTCTTCTGAAACCTTATGGAATTTCCTCCTGTTGATTTCTGTCAAACAACATAGTAATGGCTTTCTCGTTACAAAATAAGGATTGTTATATCAGGATTGTGGCATCATTCGGAACTCACGGAATAAAAGAGAAGATGTTAAATTTAGTTCAAGAGGGAATTATTTTAATATGGAGAATTGTAACATGCTCAATAGTTTTCACTCTCCTGAGGTCATGAGAGAAGTGGGTGCTATAAACAGGGACTCCCCGGGATTCTCCCAAAGCCCAGAGCACCAGCAAATGGGCCCGGGGACCGTAAGGTCGTCCCTCCTGCAGAGAGAGCTAGGGGCAGAATTCTGACTTTATCCCCTGCAAAACCACCTCTCCATGTAAGGCTACATCTGCCTGCTGACTTTCGTAAGGCCAACGTTCTCTTCTTTCTCTTCTATCTCAGAGGATTATTGTGACATGGTCACCTCTATAGCAAAGCATATGGGGCTAAGTGTTTATGAGAAATGCATTTTCTGAAGTGCTGGTTAATATGTTGCTGGGGACAGTCCAGGATGAGACTATTGCCCCCTATCTCAGGTATTTTCTCATTATGGAGAGAGCCTCCAAATATGCTGTGATTTGTTTCCATTTATTAGCTGTGAATATGGGATCATGTCACATGGTTTCATGAAGCCATAGACTAAACTGAAAGGAAGAGGGGAGGGTAAGAAGTACGTGGGAATTTACACAGGAAGTTTCAATCCGCATACCTTTGAGAGGCCTTCCTTGACAATACTAAACAGAAGCAGCAAAACAAAAAAGAATAAAAAATGTAAAAGGGCAAAAAGTACTTAAAATGATGTAAATATTTTTAAATATTGGCTTTCTTAGTATAAATGATTTTTTCCAAGTGCACATGTTTTGCTGTTGAAATAAGTACCCACTTGCTGGGAGCATCACCAATGTCACTTAGAACTCCTATGAATGAAGGAGGGTAGACTCGCCTCAGACGATGAAGGTTGTCAGAGACCAAAAGAAGGTTCCAGATGCAATGTTACAGTGGATATTTAATTTAGTTTAAGAGATTTTTGTGTAAATGGGGATATTTAAGAAATCTTCTATTTAAAGCTACATGCTAAAATACATGAAATTTTCCTTTAGTCAGAATGTAAAATTGTATTTGGAAATCTCTCTTTCTCTCTATTTCTCTCCCTATCATCTATCTATCTATCTATTTATCTGTAGCGTAAATTTTGAAAAACCTAACTTTTTCATGGTGTTATCAAATTCCTTCCTAATTATACGTAATAAGAGAGTTTAGAATCATCAATAATAATCAATTTGGAAGAATACATCAAAATATGAGGAAACTATGTTAGAGGATATTGGAGGAAAACTTACCAGAGTACCTTGCTGTTGGGATTTTCCTCACTCCTCAGTTTGTCAGAGATGCTGTGTCCTGGGTGTCTCAGCCCTCTGGCCCTTGGAGTAGCTCAAACTCAGTTTATAGGGTAAAAATCACCTCAGTGTTCCAGAAAGATCCAACAAGGTTGGCCTGCCGCATCTGCCAAACATTCCTTGCTATGAACATTTATGAGCGGGACAGTAAGTGCCTAAATTTTTGCAGGGCTTAGTACAAACAATTATTGTGACAAAGCTGACTGATACAGTATTTACCTATGCACACATACAGAGATATTGATTTACAAAACTGGGGGCCAAAACTCTATAAGTACAAATTTATCAGAAAGTGATATATATAGAGAGGAAATTTATCTACCTATAAAATAAGTATTGCAATAAAAAGAGGAATATTAATTTCACTTGTGGAAAATTACCATAGTTGTCTCAGGCTAACATATTTAGTAGTAATAAAAATATGATCATAATATAGTTTTAGTACGTGACATAGACATCATAAATTGTTAAGTCTACATTTCATAAATATAACATTATGGACAGGTAGAGTGGCACACACCTATAATCCCAGCATCCTGGGGACTGAGGCAGGACAACAAGTTTAGCCCATTCAGGGCAACCAAGCAAGAGAGATATTGACTGAAAAAAAATAAGGGTTTCACGTAGCGTAGCATGAAGGTATTGGTTTAATTACCCAGTATCACAAAAATAAAAGAGGTCTTTAAATTTATATGTACATGTAATATATATATATATATATATATATATATATATATATATTAATATATAATTGTTACAAATGTGGATAGAATTTTGATTAATTAATGTGTATACTTATATAATCAAAATTATTTTTCCAGTGATATGAGTATATATGCACATTTATAGATTTTTCTTTGCCTAAATTTATAATATCTCCATATATTCAGACTCGGGATTAATGTTCATTGATTACCAGATACATCATTTATGACCATACCAAATTAATATCCATTAATGTTCACTGAGGTACAAACATAGTATTTGCTTTTTACAATTTTTCTGTGATCCTTGTTTATGAATCCGTGGGAAATGCTGCAGTCACCTGAAAACACTGTAATACATCCACAGAAGCCCACAGAGCCAAGATGGAGATAATTAGGTTAACATAAAAGTTATGACATTTCAGGTTGTGAAGATTCCTGTGAAGTAAGGCTTTGATTTACTTTCATCTAAAACAAAGGCTTCTTATTTTTCTTTGTGACCAAAGATCTGTTATCTGTTTTTATATACAAAGCAATATGAAATGAAGGTGTTAATAAAAAGCACCAAATTATCTGATAGGTTAGAAAATTAAGTCATGGATGAAAACACTTGTGTTAAAGGGGAAATGCAGGATCACATTTCTCCTGGTAAGGAAATGAATATTACACTCTTACAGAGAGAAAAATTGAAGTTCAACTTTCTCAAAGTAATATTTTAAAACTGTTTCTTAATTCTACCAACATTACTGTAGTATCTAATCCCTTGTTTTATCAGGAGAGATCTAAGATTTGGATCCAGTGAATGTTTTGGCCTTTTAGCAAGTTAGAGGGCAGGAATAAAAGTTAGAACTGCATATTTTCTAAGTTACTGTATTGTATAGGCTGTTTTTTGGATCTGTCCTTCCTAAATTTATTTACAAAATGGACTTCAACAATTGGAGACAATAACACCAAACAACAGGCTATTCTCTGTGGTCAAGAGTGACCACAGCTGGTTTAAGCAAAACATCCACCTGCCTCCTACTGGTTTAAAATGACAGGTGAGCTGAAGTGATCATGTGTGCTTTGATAATCTGCCTCAGTTTCTTCCCTCTGTAGAGAAAGTAAGCAACACAGAGACACAGAGTTTCTTTCTACTAACTATGCAGAATGAGCAAAACAGATATTTAATATAGAGGGGGAAAATGCCATTCAGTCCCAATTCCCAGGATTTAGGGATAAAGTTCAATAAAATGAATACTCAGCAAAATAAAATTTTATAAAATAAAAGTGCGGAGGAAAAGGGAAGATGATGTTTTCTGCAATGAGGAGCGATAGAGAGCCACATCTCTGATCTTGATTCCATCACAATAGACACATATTCCATCACAATATCGAATAGATACATATTCCATCACAATAGACACATATTCCATCACAATATCGAATAGACACATATTCCATCACAATAGACACATGTTCCATCACAATAGACACATGTTCCATCACAATAGACACATATTCCATCACAATATCCTGCTTACAAGGATCAACATTGAAAAGTCTTAAAATATCCATGGAATCAATTCATGGCAGCATAGATAACATAACAGCAGAAAATATAACAATCCATCCTGCAAATGAAGGAGTCTGGCTGTGGAAGAGCAAGCAGTGGGGAGATGACGACAACCCCAGAGGTCGGGATTTATCTGTCACCTCTCTGATATCTGAGCAACCTGTGAAGGTGAAATCATGCTTTGCTGCAGCGAGGGAATTTGGTCTCTGCCACTTCAAAACTGCCTCTGCATCTCACTATGGCACATAATACAATTTGCATATTTCTTGTGTATGCTTCCCCCCAGCACCTCTGAAGCCAGGCAGTGCATGTTGGTGGACTGATTGGGAAACCCACTGTCAGCTGAAGATCAGAGAAAAGGTCATGGGTTCCCAGGCTCAGCTCTTCTGCTTCTTCCTCCACTGCATTTCTGCTAAGAGAAACATTTCCTCTAATTCAGGGATTTAAGTTTTCCGAATCTCCAGAAAATATTACATATTTATAAGAAATGGATTTATTTGCTTTTTCCAAATAGGATGCATAAAATTAATTTTTCACATTTTGTCCTAAAGTCGATTCCCTGGCAGAAAACATAGTCACACAGTGTCTAGCACACCTGTCAGTGGCTGGGTGAGACAAAACCACTATAGGCTGCAAGGCCAGCACAGATATTGATGATGATATGCAGTGAGAGAAATTTTAATAGACATGCAAAATGAAATAAGCAGCAGCACAATTATAGCAGGGGACTTTAACACACCATTGTCACAAATACATAGATCAACTAGACAAAAAATCAGCAAAGAATAAAAAGAACTTAATCAAACTTGTGAACATATGGAATTAGTAGACCTTTACAGAGAGTTCCATCCAACACCATCAGAATACACATTCTTCTCAGCTGCACATGGAACATTCTCTAAAACCTAGAGCTGCAGTACCCACACCAAGTGGATTTGTCAGGTTTTGCTTATACAAGTTGCTTCCTTTACAGCCAGCTTCTCAGCCATATGCCAGCACATAGAACATGTTTAAATAAATGCAAAGGAATTCAAATTATCCCACGTATACTATCAGACCATAGTGCAATGAAATAGCAAATTAATGACAAAAAACCCACAAAAACTGCATAAACAGTTGGAAATTAAATAGTCTCCTCCTGAACAACCAATGGGACACAGATGAAATCAAAGTAAAAATTAAACACAATTTACAATCAAACAAAAATGTAGATACAACTTACAGGAAACTGTAGGATGCAATGAAATTCATCCTTACAGGGAAATTTATAGCAGTGAAATCCCATCTCAAGAAAACAGAATAAGCATAAATAAACAATCTTATGCTGCACCTCAATCTCCTAGAAAAAGAAGAGCAAGTCAAACCCAAAGCCCAAAGAAGACAGGAAATTATATAGCTCAGGGCAGAAATTAACAGTGAAGACTAAAAAAAATACAAAGAATTAATGAATCGAAGACTTGGTTCTTTGAGAAAAATATAAAACATATAAACCCATAGCCAATCTTACCAAAAAAAGGAAAGAAAACACTGAAGTACACCCAATAAGGAATGAAAGGGATGAAATCATTAGAGATTCATGTAAAAATTCAGCAGATGATCAATACCTACTTTGAAAACATTTACTCTGATAGGATAGAAACACGAGGAAATGGACAGATTTCTAGATAAGTATAATTTACCAAAGCTGAGTGAAGAAGATATTGACAATGTAATAAAAATCTTGCCAATGAACAAAAGCCAAGGTCCTTTCTATGTTGAGCTTTCAACATGTGGAAAGTTTGTTGAACTTAAGTTTGTTGAAACTAAGAACAATATATGTCCTCTAATTCTTTCTGCCATGCAGTTTACACTGTATGTACTCACAGTTAGTTCTGTCATCTAAATTGATTAAATGTTCGTGTTTTCTATGAAGTCAGAAGCTAAATCCAGTTCATGCATATGTGAAGATCAGGTGATATTCTTACTCTACTGAGATACCGGTGTCAAACTTTGATTCCAACTTCAATGCTTCATGTGTAGACTCCCATCTTCATTCCACTGATCTGTTTATACTTATGCAAAAGTCACATGGTCTTAGTCACTATAATTTATAATTGAATTTTACTTTATAATTCGTTACAAAACTGAGAGCTGTCAGCCTTTATATATTCATTTCTTTCTGCAGATGCACAGAGACCCTCCCAGCACAGACCCACTGCAATGATAATACCTACAGTGACAGTCATGGGCATCAATGTGACAAATGAGCAAATGAGAAGTAGCTGTGAAACTTGAAACCCACTACAAATACCTTAAAATTCATTTCCAAGAACCCAGGGACAAAGACGGGAGAGATGCCCAGATAGAGCATCCCCATCAGTTTTCTGCACTCTTCTCTGGGAACCTAGAGCTGCAGTGTTCACACCAGGTGGATTTGTTAGCTTTTGCTCATACAAGTTGCTTCCTTTACAGCCAGCTTCTCGAGTGGCTGCTCAGTACCCCCTACCCTGAGCTCAGTTAAATCATGTGGAAATGTGTGACTGTGAAGGACTTTGATGAGATTTCCCTTGTGACTCATGACTTTCCACCTAGCTTAGTTGCACAGGCCATCTCAGGAGTTGCTTGATTGCCAGATATTGGATCAGACTCCAACCTGCACATGCCTTGTAAAGTATACACTGGTGCTGAAGGCAAGGAGGGGGATGTAACAGGAATTTTAAAGGAAGCACAAGCATTATTATCGTTCACAGATGAATTGGTTATGTGGGGAGGAACACAAAAGCAACCTGAAGTGAAACTATGAGCATACACAATAGACACAGCCAATCAGCAGATTGAAACACACACACACACAAGAATGAAATGTATTTGTATATAACAAAGGCAGAGCAAATCTTGGTTATTTTAAGAATGCATTTACAGTACAATCACACTTATAAAAATTCAAGACAGAATAAAAATACACGTGCAAGCGTCCTATCTTTTTTTTTTTTTTATTTTAGAAACATAAAAGTACAAAAACATATTGACAAACAGACACCCATTATCATAGAAAATAGTACAATCACAACTAATCTATAGACAAGGTGATATGGTCTCAACAGTAGTTGTTGCTTTATCCACTGATATCTTCGAATTGTAGATGTATGGACCCATATACAGACATGCAAATTTAGTCAG
>PVLD010008317.1:0-84899 GCA_004027595.1 Dinomys branickii
GTATTTGCATACAGAATGTAACCTAACCTTGTAAAAGGTATGGTGTTACCTTAAAATTTAAAAAGCTGCCAAGTATTACTTTATTTCTATTAATTCTCAGTCTGTTTTCACCTTTCCCCAATAAGAAACTAATCTATCGCACTGATCTTTTTAAACATATCCGCTATATACCTATTAATTCTACCACATTTTGTTGTTTAAATTTTAACTTTTGCTTTTATTAACATCTTCACTATTTTTTACAATTTTGTGGAGAGTTGCTCTTTCTTTAACTTCTTCAGAGGAATAAATGGTTAACTTTTTTCCTCATTGAATAACAAAAGCAAAGATGAGTTTTTCATACTTTTAGTTCTGGATCCAGATTTATATCTCCAGGCTTTGTTGAATAGAATTCTTTCTTAGGTTAGTCTTTATGTCCACACAGGCACCCTCCTTATCACCTACAGTTAATCGCCATCCAATGTAGGGTGTGAAGCCAGAAGGCAACAGGGGAAAAGGTCATTAACAAAATAAAAATACTGAAGCCTAGATGTGCAGCTCACTAGCAACACCCAATCAAGCTGTGTTATAGACACTGGCTTACACAATTCTCTTTAACTGTGCAAAAAGACACAGGAATGGCTTCTCTAGTTGCCAAGCACTGGTTTCCAAATATTGGATATTCCAGGTTCACTGTGCTTTGCTACTGCCAGAAGCACCAGGCACTTATTTTCTTTTAACCCCTTTTAAGTATTACCTTTCATTTTAATAGGATGAACTCAGTCACAAATTCATGTGATTTGATCTTTAATGGTGCCCAAGTTTAAAAGTGGTTGGCACAGTCCTGACCATTTAACAACTGGCTCTTGTGTGCCGACAGCATTCGTGTCTCAGGTGCTGCAGGGCTACAGATATCCCTCCCCAGACCTAGCTCCTGTTCTGCTTGGGGGCTGCTGCTGCTCATGAGACTGGATTTGCTGGCACTGCCATGTCTCCAGACTACAGTCTTCACCGTGCTTGGATCCTCCTGACCAACGAAGCTGGCTTTCTTCAAATCATAGGCCCCTGCAACTGACGCCTCATGATGCCAGCAACAGTCACCAGTCACTGAACAACAGACCCCATCACAGCATGGACATCACAGCTCAGACTTACAGAAATCTAGCTGGGCCAAATCAATCACCTGGTGTGACTCTTACACAGTGAAGAGATGTGACTGTGTGGCACATAAAGCCATGCCAGCCTCACATGGCACGGTGCTAATGGAGAAAGTACAGTGCAGTAAGCAGACGAACCAGTAACACAGTTGCTGGTTACCATCATGAAGTGGTATGCACCATACATACTCAGATGTGCTATGCTTTTACACAACCAGCAGCACATGGGATCACTCACAGGCTCACCCCAGATATGAGAGCAAAGAGAGGTATGACCATGGCAGGGTGGCTCTGATGTCACCAGGCTACCGTGACATTAGCTCATTATAATCTTACAGAACCACTGACGGAAATGTCACCAGGAGCCACCTAACTGCAGATCCAATGAGCCAGGTGCTGTTAGGTGGCCTCCTGAATGCTGTCCTTGGTGGAGCTGCAGCCCCTAGTGACTCTAGGCTAATTGCTTGAGGGAAGCTGTTTATTGTTTCCTGGAACTCTCAATAGAAATCACCACATCCCTTGGACACTTTACCTCTTACCTAAGCGATTTCTGATCTGCTTTTAAGAGTGATCACACAGATGTTATCTATTACACTTCACCTTACACAGGAAGTAGCACTGGAACTACTGCAGTGTTTTTCTATAGAACTTGTTTTGTTCTTTCATTTGTTTATCTTGACTATCTGCTCTGATTTTAATAAATGCAAGTTTTCTAAGTTTTCTCTTGTTTTCTAAGTTTTCTCTTGTTTTCTAAGTTTTCTCTTGTTTTGTAAAAGAAGACTGTTTCAAACAACTCTAGTTGTTTTTTGGTGAAACTAGTATTGTTCTATTGAAATGCTGTATCTTCCTATGTGTCTTCTATGTATTCCAAGACAGGGAAGTGTCCATGTTTATTTTCTGAGTGGTGAGAGGTTCTGCTCTGTAGTATGTGTCTGTTCAAATCTTTAGTCTCCAAAAATAGAAGGAAAGGGATCAGGTATAGTGGTGCATACCTATAAATCCAGCGGCTGGGGAGGCAGAGGCAGAAGGATTACAAGTGTGAGGGCAGCCTGGGCAACTTAACATGATCCTCTCTCAAAAACAAAACGTTAAAGTTGTAGCTCAGTGGTAGAGCACGGCCCTAGGTTCTATTTCATACTGAAGACAAACGAGGTGGACATTTTAAACTAAAGTTTTTTTTACCATCTTGATGATGTGTAATCCACATGGTATAAGGACTAATGAGTAAAATCAAAGTAGAGAGTTTTCTTTTTTGTATCAAATCATGTTTCTTTTTTCATTTCTTGAACAATAAAGTCAAAACTAACTTTAATAGGTATATCTATTATACACATATGTATTTTACATATATAATGTACATATGTGTACATGACATACTGTATACAGATACAGATATATGTATTATATATGAAAGTGTATGAGCACATGACCTGTTACACCTTGGGAACATTTAAGCAATAGATAGGTATGGTGGTGCGTGTCTATAGTACCAGCCACTCAGAAAGATGAGACAGGATGATCACAAGTTTAAGGTTAGCTTGGGCAACTTAGAGGGACCCTGTCTCAAAATAAAAAATTTAAAAGCATAGGATCTGGGACAATAGCTCAGTGGTAGGGCATTTGTCTAAGATATGTAAGATCCTGTGTTCAATCTCTGGCACCATTTCAAAAAAGGATACCTAGGACAAAAGAGAAAGAGGGAAAGAGAAAGAAAAAGGATCGGGGGAGCAGACTTTCTGCACTGAAAAGTGTTTAAAATTCACTCGGGGCACTTCAAGTATTTAAAGAAACTGTTCTTTGCCCCATCTTTCTTCCTCAGCTACTATCATAAATTTTCCCACACATATTATACGCTATCCACACTGCTGTAAGTTACACACTTTCATCATAAAATAGAAGAAAAACAACAATAAACCTTGAAAAATGTGGAGGGGCTAATTTCTAAGATCACTTTAAGCAATAAAGTTTTTCTTTATAGAAAAGAAAGTTTAAAGTTTCATCATTCAGCGTTAGCCTATGTAAACACTTGGACACGATTTCAAAGTTTTCAAACTCCCTATTTTAATAGCTATTGCTTCCAACCTAACCATTACTGGCCTTTGAAATACAGAAGCTAAAAAGTGGATCAGACAGGTCAAATACCATGAATAAAGGCATTCTGAAAAACACAGAGTGCTATGAAAACGTAAGGTGGCAGAATTAGAAATGGATTTGCACGTGAAATTCCCAACTCATTTATTTCAACGTCTGGATAGGGGCAGGAAGGAGGGAGACTTTAACCCAGCTCCAGCTCAGCATCTACCCGTATCACTTCAGGTCAGTCACCTCAATCAAGTTATACTCGTCCTCTCAGGATCAGAAATACGCTGAGGCTTTCACACAAAGCCATGGTGCTCGGTTTCTTAGAGAACATTTGAAAACTATGTGATCAAACTTGAACGTAATTATTCAAGAGTTACCTGTGGTTTTTCTGACAAAAAGAAGAACTTCATATTTGTGGCTGAGTTGAAATCTCTGGTTGTAATTCAGTGATAAAATAATGAGAGTGACAGTGGACATGGAATATACACCAGGAAAAGTGGAGACTATAAAACACACATGACCCTAATGACATTCATAGTATTATTCTCAGAGATCAGATATGGCCAAGAATAGGGAAGAGAAGGATTGCTGGGGTTATCTGTATGAAACGAGATTTTTTTTTCTTAATTTGCTGAGGCAAAGACTGGGCATGCTGTATACAAAAGCAAACAGATGAACCTCTCTTCAGCAATGACAAATTAGAATTCCTCATAGATAATCAACTATTAGTAACCACTGTGGTCATATTTTATTGCTGCAGGCTCCACTAAGAGCTTTAATAAACAGGACCTCACTTGAGTTTCACAACATTGTGAGCTGGGAAGCCCTTAGGTGCTGATAACTGGGTCAGCAACAGTAATGAATCTGAAAGTGTCAGAGGAGAAAGAGCTTGCCCACACCCACAGCGCACAGTGCCCCTGAATGCTGCGGGCAGGAGCTGTGCACACAGCTGCTGACCCGAGTCAATTTCACAGAACACCCAGCAATGCTCATGTGAAAGAGAGGGAAACCACAGGAAGGAGGTGCTTGCTTGTGTTTTACCAATGCCATGGCACAGGAGTGGCAGCACAGACTAAACAACTTCATTGTACTCTGACATTTCTATTATTGTCAGGATTTTTACGATCAGCACATATTACTTCTGAAATTGAAATGAGTAAAAATGTGCCAGCTCAATTTGTCAACAAAAAAATGTTAACTACCCTTAAAATTAAAAAAAATCAAATTATGTAATTTTAAAAGGACAAGAAAAAAAATCTTGGGATTATGCTATGGTTTGTGACTACTGGATCTGAAAAATGAACAGTGGACTCATGATCAAATATATGTGATGGAGACCTTGATGAAGAAATAAATTCAGATTCAACTGATATTTACTGAGCATTACTGGGTGCTGGGTACAGTGCTAAGTGGTTATTAAGTAACTTAGGACTTAGGGAACATTTGTATTAAGTTTTCCCAGTCTTTCTTCTCTATACCTGTATCCCCTTCCAGCTTTGCAGATAAGCAACCCAAAGTCAAAGATAACTATAGTTCTCAGTTATCCAAGATGTTTGTTTACAAGAGTCTGTAGTATTATTACATTTAATATAGTTAACTTGTCCTTATTTTCCCTAAACTTAGAGGCACTTAGCTAGCATAAAACTTGGCAAAGTAAAAAGCGTCATCTTATTAGGCATTGTAAACAGCCTATCAGAGCACAGAGCATATTTTGTAACTCAAATCTTACAAAAGGTCATTCTTTCCTCCCCTGGCTCCTCACTGAGCAATATTACTGAATACACCTAGCTTTCTTCTACTATGGCTACTTCAAATTAAAACAAATCTATTCTTTATAAACATATATAACTTCATCACTTGAATGTGCTCACAAAAATCTTCAACTTACTTCAAGAACTCTTTGCATGTCCTTCAAACTACTTATCCCATTTGGTCTGTCCTATCCACCCTGGGTCCCTCCTCTAGCTGCAGGACAGTGGTAGCAGCAACACTGCTGTGGCCATTCAGTCAAGCCAGACTTCTGTCTCTCCTGGCACTGCACGCTCCTTTGACTTCTTACTCAGTGGCAGTAGAATCTTACAGAAAGTACTTTAATTGAATAAGAGTTTACTGAAAACCCATCTGGAAATATTCACCTCACAATACAAGAGAACTGGAATTTAGGAGATTGAATCTGCCCAAATTCAGTCAGAGCCCCTCTCCCTGTAGGTTCCCAAATATTTCTAGATGGGACAAACTTCCATTCTGAGAAAGCCAAATTATTTCTTAAAATCCATTCCATAAGTATTTCCTGAGTGCTTACTTTGTTCAAAGTACATTACTAGACACTGAGACACAAAACTGAATCTAGTGTCATTTTCTAACAAAATTTAGAGTCCAGGGCTTAAATTGGCAGGAGATAAAGGATAACATTTTATTGTTGACTTATGTTTTAAGAGTAATTTTAAATACATAAAACGCAGCTATTAATAGATATAAAAATATCATGTGGCTTTCACATTAAAGAATTTAAAAATATAGCGAAGTGTGGTAAAAACTGTACCTGAATAAATAAAATAAGGATAATATAGATCAGTCACAACAAAAGTGACTACAAAGAATTTATCACCCAACCTAGGATCTTTAAAAGTGAAAGGGCACTATTAGTAACTCCTCTAAGACAACAGGTGTACAGCAGGATATCCTGAGTAACCCAGGATGTTAGAAAAATAAAAACTTCACTTTACTAAAGGGGGTAAAGTGGTGGGTTCAAATGTTGAACTTCTTTTCTGTTTCACTTTCCCACATTCTGTTTTCAGAATCTAAAAATCAGTGAGGCATACTGGAGGAAAAAGAAAACAAAATAGGACACATACAAAAGTTTATGACAGATGTGAAGAACAAAGCTACAAACTTACATTTTAAAATAAATTTAAATTTGGTAAGGATTTTGTGAGTTTTAGAAATATTTTTATATCATTTAGAGTTCATTATCAATTAATTTAAATTACAATTATAACAATAAACTGTCACCTTCTACATGTTTGGAGTTTTTTTAAGGACAAATACTACATTTTCACATAAATTTAATAAACCTGATCTTAGTTACAAATGTGTCTAACTGCAGAACTGTTTTTGAAATTTATTATGCGCCCCCCAAGAAATCCTGTGTATGTGTCAGAAGTATACAGAACTTAGACTTAAATAGGCCAAACTCAAATCCAGCAAACACTATAGTTATTCTGAAGAACAACAATATTTTAAAAGGTCTGTGATGGGTCACATCATATTATCTGCAACTATAAAATTTCAAAGCACTCAGGTATCTCATGTCTGGGCAGATTAACATATCTACATATGAAAGACACTCCCATATACACAACACCACACCACACACCGCGCGCACGCGCGCGCGCACGCACACACACACACACACACGCGCGCACGCACACACACGCACACGCGCACACACGCACACACGCACACACACACACACGCACACACACACACACACCCTGGCTGCCTCTGTACCTCTAAATTAATAAATTAATGTGGCCTGTCAGGGAGAACTTAATTCCTGGTGAACATGCTGAATATCAGAAAGAATGCAAACCAGAAAAACATCCTGGAAATCCAAGCATCCCAATAAACCGGGCCCCCAGTCTGTCCTCCTGACTTGTTACCCCTTAACTTTCCCACAGTGTCTAACCCAGAAGCCACAGGTCAGCAGAAGCCAAGGAGACACTGGGGCCAGCAGCACCCAGTCCTAGTGTAGGGCACTGTGTGCACCTGGCTTGGGTCAGAGAACCACGTGCCCCAAGATCCGTGATCCTGGCTCCCGGGGCTCATGGAAACCAGTGGAGAACATAAACAACAAGAAGGAATATTCTGAGAAGAATGTACTAGAAAACATAAGAATGTAAAGGAAGACAAAGTCAGGCGTGACCATGCAGAGCTGCCACAGAGGCTTCAGAGAGATGTCATTTGCGCTGGGACCCGGGACTGAGTTCATCAGGCAGCAAAGGGAGAAAGGACACCCGGGAGCAGAGAGCTCTGTTGAGCCCAGCAGGTGCCAAGGCACCCTCAGGAAGGGTAAGACCAGAGCACAAGGTTTGAGGCTGCAGGAGGAGGCAGAGTAAAGGAGCGAAGGGGCTCCTCCACGTGGGCAAAACTTACAAACCTTTGGGGCCAGTTCTCCTCCTTCTGAGCGGCAGCCCTCTGCCCCCTGTCCAGCCCAGCGGTTTTTTGTCTTTTAAAGGAGTCCTTCTCTACACCCACTACCAGGTACCCCAGCCTGGAGAAGACTTGGCCTCTGTTCAACCCTCAGACTATGCACCAGAGAAAGAGACTGGACTAGAAGAATTATGAAATGCAAGGGTGCTTTAGGCAGAATAACAAAAACTGTATTTTCATTTTTAAATCACAGTGACAATAAGTCACAAAGCTATTTAAAATAATCTCAGCTATACAAATGCACAGAAAACAAAATCACAGCTAATAAAGGATACCTGGCATAATGAGATTTGTTGGGCAAGTCAAAACTCTGGTTTTTCATCTGCAAAATTATGATGATGTATTTATCACTAAAGTTTGTTGTGAACCTTAAGAAAAAAAAATGACTTCCTGAACACCTGGCATGTAATAGGTGTTGAATAAATGTTGGTTAAATTTAGTTGGGTGTATTTTTCAATTACATTAATAAATGTAGTCATCCTAATAACATTAATTAATGAAAGGTATGCAAATATAATGAAACTGATTATACAAATTATTTAAAAAATAAAAATTTACTACAGTCATTTCAGTCAAATTGAAAGCTATGGCTTTGAAGAAAAACAACCATTATACAATAAATCTACTAATTGCTGTTTCTGTTGCGATCAAAAGAAAATATTCTTTCCACCCTACCCTTAGCCCTAGGGGGTAGGGAATTTACCTTTGATTTTCAAAGCATATCTGATTTCTTCCAGACATTACAGTCATGTAATGAAACGAATTTAGATACAACGATGAAGGAATAACAACTTTTATTTCAATTCTGCACTTGAATCAATAGACCCAAATCCTTTGAAATATGATCATTAATGCAATTACGTACTGAACTGCTATAAATTAAAAAAAACAGTCATCTGGAAAACATAAAAGTAGTGACAATGTGCTTGTAATCGCATGGAAATCAGGACATTAGTGATATCTTATATTCTGTTTCATTGCCACTAAACAGCATGTATTTTCATAATGAAGCTTTTTTCAACTAGAAACAACTGAGGGGCTATAATTCAATTCCCAAGATGAAGAGGAAACCAAAGGAAAAGAATATATACGATGGAAACAACGTCTTTAGTATTTGGAAGAGAGGTGCAAGAAGAGAAATAAATTTAAATGCTTTGAAATCATTCTTCAGGTTCAAAAAGCAAGCTAAATTGCAACCTTTCTGTACTAATGGCTCAGTCCCCTCTAAGCCTCCAACAATAAAAATGCCCACCTGCCACGTTCATGGCAAGGGATGGAGTTCACAGCTCCCATGCCCAGGAATCCTGGATGGACTGACAAGACTCGGGCTGGGATGTCCAAGGCTGTCCAGCACTCCTCTGTCCTCCACAACAGCTTCAGCCTCTCACTAGCCCACAGTCCCAGGCCACACTTGCTGCATGTGAAACTGGGTGCAGTCCACAGAAGACAATGCCTTTATTCCCGTTCTCTAGCACGGTGTCCAGATGCAGGAATGCTGCCCCGTGTGTTCACGTCTCTGTGGCTGCAGCCCTCCGCAGAGCTGGAACAGGCTGGAGCGGTTTGCCTTTACCTACAAGTGACAGAGCTGCAGGAGCCCACTCAGCTCCACCCAAGGCAGGGGCCTCACAAATGAAGGCACTGCCTGGGCTTTGGGGAGCGTCCAACCTTCTAAACTGGTTCAGACCGAGGAGCACAACCTCTCTGGAGACACAGCCCTAACGCAGTTGGTCCTCGGGCATCCAGACAGGATGAGCCCTGCTTTCAAAAGCTCCTGGTTGTGAGAGAACTCTCTGGAGAGATGGAATTCCTACTTGTTAAATGTCACTGAAGGCAACCCGCAGACAGAGGGGAGGGCAAGGAAGGTACTGCAAACAGCAAAGCGACCAAAGGAGAGGGAAGTCCAAAACACAGGCAGTGGGAAGGGCTGCTGGAGAACCGACCAAGAGGGAAGGAAAAATCTTGAGATCATCTGGCTCAATCTTATTTTGTATGGATCCAGAGTCAGGTTGGGAAATTCCCACACAAGCGGCCAACTTGCAGGAGGTCCTAATGCTGGGCAAGTGCCTGCTGTTGCTCATGTCAGAGGCTGCCTTACTGGCTACTGGGTTGGCATCATAACTGCGAGGGGCCTACTGGAAGTTTAAGCAACCAGTGTAAAAATTCGAATCGTGCAAGCAGCATAGAACTAAACAATATAGCAAGCACAAAATAAATGTATATAAGTGAATAATTAAGACTATAAAATTAAGCAAACAAAGGGTTTTATAGACCAAACAATAGATCAATTCATGTTAAAATTTACATATTTTTTTCCCTTTAAAGATTAGATTAGATCCTGAGAAAGGAGAACTTATCAAAGACAATGTATAACCCTTCCTCCCTCTCTCAAATCCATCTACTGTCAAATCTCAAGTCCATGGAGAGGTAAAAATTAGGGAAAGGCTGTGTCAACACAGGAAAAGGTCTCAACCAAATGCCAAATTCTTTGACAGATGGACCCAGATTGAAGGCCACCCAGGTGCTCTAGAATTAATTTATGCCACTAAGACAGCAGTTGGTCTCTCCTCAGTTAAAAATAAAAGAGGGCCTGGGCTTTACAAATAACCTAGAAGCAGCTTCTAAGAAGTGAAGTGAAATAATCCCAGCTGAGACAGCCAGGTGTGAGGGCCACAACAAAGGCCTTGTAGGAACCTGAAAAGGGCTTCTTCCTCCAAGAGGCTAGTACTAGGATAATCTTAACTGTTTAAAATTATTTGCCTGGTAATAATAAAGACATGAGATCAGAACACAGTGCTGGGTTGAGGCTGCAGCCTCTTCTGGTCCTGTCACCAGAAATGGCTCAGTACTGCAAAGTTGCCAAGCTTCCCAAATGAGCTAACAACTCACACACATGGATTTACCTCCTGCTATAGGAATATACATAAGAATGTGTGCTTATGCGGGTAGAAGTTGGGAAGAACACAGATGACACCAGTAACGTGTGTGGCAATGACCTCTGGGAAGGCAACTAGATTTTTCTATATGATATTGAGCTTTGTAGTAGAAAACTGCGGTCACAACTACAAATAGAATAAAACATCTCAACACAGACCTTTCATGCACTGGGAAAGGTAAAGTGATCTCAAGTTCCTATCAGGTGTAAATGTCCACCAGCAGCTCCAAATTATTACAACTACAGTGACAGAGCCAGACTCAAAATGAATCCCTGAGGTTACAATCAAACCAGACTGGCAAATACCTCGGAAAAGAGAGCAGAGCCCAGAAACATTGTGGGAATTTAATAATGGCCCAAGTGACAGGAAACCTGTGAGGAAGAGGGTAGGAGTCACTGCATGCATGACTTGTGCCAGGACAGCAGCTACACACCTGGAAACTACCAATCTGAGCACAACCCAGGTTCACACTTCCCTGTTCCACACCTGGGAGAGCTGGTCAGGCATGCGAGAATCACATAACACAAAGCATTAATGCAAGAAGGACTCCATGAGGCAGAGAGAAAGAGCAACTTTCAGAATAGATAAAAAGCATCATGGACCTCAGGTCTCCTTGTGTCATTTGGTTGCAAGTACTGTCCTAAGTACCCGCTGGTCCTGAGTGCAGCCGTCTCCACCCTGAGCTTAGGAGACAAGCGCTTCAAAAGGCATCCAGGGGGCAACTGTGGTCTGCTGGAGCCTGGGACCATGCCCTCCTGCCGAGTGGACTGTGGCAGGAAGAAAGACTCAGACCTCTGTGCTTCTCCAACATCAAACCCCTTGGTCTCTTCAGCCCAGGTAGTGTCTGCGTGCCTCCTGCAGCATCTGAGACACACCGAGGGAAAAAAGAAACTGGTTTCTGTGCACAGCCTAAGCCAGTAATAACACCACCCTGCCTCTGGGAGACAGTTTATCTCCCCATATTAAAGAGAACTACCTTTTCATATTCTTTAATAAGAAGTGTTCTGACCAAGAAAAGATTCTGCTCTCATCTACCAAAGCCTAGTATTTTTATAACCAAAAGCAAATTCTTCCACACTTTCTATCTTCTTTATGTCCCTCAAAACATTGTAAATTTTGAACAAATAAATCATGAACAGTAGGTGGCTTCTGGCTGCTCATGTTGTCTTTACCTAAACTCAATGATCCTCACTGATTAAATGATTCAACTACTTAGAAATACACACTGCACATACACCCAAGGGCAGCGAGAAGAAAAGTCACAGCTTGAGCATCAGCTGGTGCGTCTGATTTCTATACACATAGTTGAAAAACAGACTGACTTCACCAAAACATCAGAAAATTCTTCCCCAGAACGTTTCTGAATGGCCCACTTGAATTTTTAAATTAGCGGAGAAGAACTGCAGCCTGACATGTGGCAGGTGCCTATAATCCCAGGACTCTGGGAAGCTAACATAGGAGGAGCAAAAGTTACAAATTGAATCCCAGTAGTAATTTAGCGAGATCCTGTCTCAAACAAAAAATAAAAGTGCTAGAGATGTAGCTCAACACAAAGGCCCTGGGTCAATCCTGCATACATATACACACAAGTTCCACTTAAATAAATGACCTATATTAATTGGAAAAGTATTCTTTAATCTTAAGTGCTTTGCTTATTTGTTATATATAAATGAATGGTCATGGTTCATATTGTTTAATTAACACTGTGCTGTTTGGTTTGTTTTTAAGGTGTATCATTTTGAATCTTTTCACAGCCCTTTCCCATCTTTATCTGTAGCTGAGAAAACTAAGCATCAGAAAAGTTAAGCTCCTTGCCAGGCTATAAAGTGACAAAGTAGCTGAGGTAGAATTTTAATTTGGAAAATACTACATTCTACTTAATTCTACAGGATCAATTCTATAAGATAGTACCAAATTGTGTGGGGGTGACCCTGCAGACTCGACCAGGCCCCCAGGTGCGCCATATTGAGACGGAACCTGGCAGTTCGTGGGGATGACCCCGAGGACCTGACCAGACCCCCAAGGGCCTCAAGGGCTTGTCAGTGGAGTTCTGATCATAGTGTGCCTGGGCCCCTGTCTATGGATTGTCACTGAGGCTGGGTGCCTTTCCACCTAGTGCTATACTAATTTGTGTGCACCCATGTTTGTTGTAGCACAGTTTGAAGCAGCCATGTGTCTTCCCAATGTGAGAACCCGAGGGAATGAATAAAACCAAAAATTACAGTTATTGTAAGAGGACAACATGACTGATCGGGTGGGAGAATGGAGATGAGAGAAGAGAAAATTGAATAATCCTACATGCCTTTATTTGTATAACTGAGTAAAAAATGCGAAGATATTATGTAATACAGCAACCACTGTTAATTCCCTACTATCTTCTCTATAATTTTGTATTTCCTTTACTGTTTTTCTGTTAGTCTGGTTTATGTCTGTTTGGTTGATGATGTTTCTATTCTTTAAGATAATAACACTGTCTTCCTTCACAATTTTAAAATATACTACACATATACATATTTAAGGCATGAAAAATGTAAAACCAAAAATAAAATATGATATAGCCCTACTATTCAACTGAAGAAACAACACTAACATTTGTGTATTTCTTTTCAGTCATGTCCTCAAGGAAACTGAATTTGCATTCTTCCTGAGTATTTATTTTTTAATATGTATGTACCTGTTCCCAAAATTAACACAGTATTCACATGTTTTTAGCTTTTACATAAATGGTCTGTGACCTGCTTCTTTTAAAATGCTTTAAACTTGTGAGACTGAGCAAAGTTGATACATAATTGTTCATTTTCACTCACTGTAATATTCCATCTCATAATTATACTATTATTTACTTAACTATCCTATCATTGGATAGACAGTTGCTTCATTTTTTTGTTATTGCACATGCCTGATGCCTGCTTATTTGACAGTACATTCAAGACTACTCTAAGATTTACATGGTACTAAGAAATGTTACTGCTGCATTTGGGGGTCAGAAATATTCAACACATGAATATTAATTCGCATCAGTGATTCCCTATCTACCACACAGGATACTGGCAGCTGACCCATTCCCTTCATTACATCACACCTACCATGTCTGCCACATATGCTGACAACATGTGTTAGATCAAACTGGAGACATGCTTCTCCCTCCAACATCATCTTCCTCTAAAGCACCTATTTAATCTTTTTTGAAAAGACAAAAAGACATATCAAGCCTTCATAATTACTGCCATTACTCAAAATTTGTATTTTCTGTTACCACTCAAACATTACCTTCCAAGGGGACCAAGAGATGAAAGGGGGAGAGAGAAAGGGGTAAAAGAGAATTAAGATGTGTTATGTAGGCACTGTGCCATTGAGCTCTATCCCTGGTCAAGATGTGTTATATAAATGTGCTAACTCCCCACAGGGATATAATCCTTATGTATTGATTACATAACATACTATGAATGAATGAGTGAGTGAATTGCCTTTGTAAGTGAGTCAGTCTGAACCCTTGTATCAAAGTGTGTCTCCTTCAGGAACATAAACTGAAGTCCTTTCCTATCTGCCCTCTAACTTTCTAATTAAAATTTTTTTCTTTTAAAAAAAATTACCTTCCCTCAAACTATCCTCAGTCTTTCAAGAAATATTCTTCCTTTTGGAAGTGGAAAATAGAAAGCCTAACAAATTTATGCACTGATTTAGAACTTAAAATAAACACTGTACAGTGATACCTCAGTTCATAAATGCTCCTGTTTGCAAACAACTCAGTTCACAAACAAAACTACAATTCTTCACTCTTATGTAAGGTCTAGAGTAGTAAAGAACTTATCACAAGTTTTTAAAGTATGAAGCTGTATTTATCTATTCCAAAGAAATTACAGTCATAGTCAATTACTTCAGTCAGAGAAAACGAGAATTAGCAGAAATGATTTAATCTAAATAATAAACATTCATCAAACATATGCTAACAATCTAATCTGAGGTGACAGAACGTGACAGTTACCTTCTTATAACTGCTCAGTAGCTTAAAGAGCTAAAAGGATCAACAGCTTGTCACATTGTATTGTGTAAGTGTACTCCACTGGTTGGAAAGTGTTCCATTAGGGTACAAAGAGAATACTACATATAAAATTAAAGAAATTATGTCAAAGTCATATTAAGATTCAGGGCACAAGTCATTTCATTAGAAAAAACTTCAAATAAACCAACCTTGAAAATAATAATAGCACTGTAAAGCAATCTATGATAAACAGAAGTAGGATTTAATAAATATGCTATATAAATTAATATACAAACCCTTGAAATATATGAAGAATTGATTCCTTATGGGTAGAAGTAAAGATACAGTATTACATGGTTTTCATCAATAAGACTGACCAAGAAAAAAGGAAAAATCTTAAGTAATATAAAAACAAAGTTTAAATAAACACAGATATGCAAAAAATAGCCAAACAACAACCCCCAATCCTAGTTGTATTACTATTATGTTATTACAGGATCATGGCCAGTTAGTTAATATTCATAAACTTCTATTTTCCCATCTGTAAAATATGTTTATCTCATCTGGCAGGAAGTACATAATCACTCCCAAATATTTAGTATTGTTTCTAGCATACAGTAAGGCCTAAGAAATGTTGCTATAACCAATAACTACTGTTAGTAGTAGTTTCCGTATTATCTCAGAGAGCATGAAGTAATGCTGTAAGGAAAAATAACTGCAAATGGACAGTACAATAAGGACATTATTTAATTACCACCCAGGTGCAGGGCATTTCATTAACAGTGTCAAAATGTCTAAGGACCAGTGTTATGGTCGATACATTGTGTCAACTTGGGGAGTCTAGAGGTTTGTCTGAGTGACTCAGTAGGAAGCCAGAGCGCTTACTTTGTACACATCCTGAGCCTGCGGAGGAGGAAGGCATGGAGATTATGGGAGTGCTACACGCCCCCTAGGTGGGGGGAGCCTGTTTACAATGTAAGGGAGGTAGAAAGAGGCTGCTTGCCCACCATTCCTCCCTTTTGCTGGTTGTTTTTGCTGAGCTCTGCTGCCATGAATGTTTGCTCTCTGCCATGTGCCACTCTGCCTCTGAACCAGCCAAGTATGGACTGAAACCTCCACAAACTGTAAGCTAAATAAACCTTTCCTTCCTTCATTTTGGGCATTGGGTATTTTGTCTCAGCAATGAGAGAAAAGTAACCAAAACAACCTGAAAATTCTTATTGTTCGTAACCTAGTATAATGCCATTTAAACTGTTTCCACAGAATAGAAATCAGTCCCCTAATTTGCTGTTTGCTTCATGCATCTGGCTTTTTTTTTTTTTTTTTTTTTTGGTGGTACCAGGGATTGAACTCAGGACCTGTGCTTACAGGCAGGCACTTACTACACTGAACTATATTCCCAGCCCTTGCTTCAAGCATTTGATCTAACATTAACATCTAAACTCCACAAATATGAAATACACACAGAAAAAAAAAACCACAGACCAAGCAAACTTGCAAACACTTCACAAAAATATAAGCTGAAGCTAAAATTCAAACTCTGAAACTCAGTGTAGACAAGTGGAAAATTTCACACTTGACCTCCTATGTCAGGTCCCAGTTCAAAAGCAGCCATACTAAAACAACTGCATCACGTTATCTTCAAGCTATGTGTAGAGGGTAAATATAAAACATAAAGGAATGCTGTGTGTAGATCTGGATCCCATCCCCAAGACAGCTCATTACATTTATTCCAAAACCAAATAAATAATTTAGCCTTTGTCGACAAACTAAATTCACTGCTCTGTTAACACACTCATCAAATAGTTTATTCCAGGAGTACAAAACAGGTTTAGTCCTGGGATATGTGTTACTAAGATTCATGGCATACATAGGTCAAAGCAGAAAAACCATATGCATCAACTAAAAGATTAAGAAAATACCATTTAATAAATCTGAGCATTTACTTACATTTCAAAACTCGGCCTACTGAATTGAAATAGAAACTTTTTTTCACTATAAAGACATCCAGTTCGTATTTCACATTTTTCACAATCAATTCACTATCAGTACACATATTAATATAAAACTCTTATTTGTAAGGAATAAAAGATTCTTACTGGACCACTAACGTTATTCTGGGAATTATAACAAATGTAGTCAAACAATAGAGAAAAGGGAATAATACTCAGAGAAGAGATTGTCCCTAAGACAAAAAATACAGGTTACAAAACACAGTATATGATATTTTAAAAAATAAAAACAATATGTTACTGAACTGTATGCTTAAAATGGCTAAGAATAAATTTTATGTGCATTTTACCACAATTTTAAAAATATTGCTCAGTGGCACAGTGCCTGCCTGGCAAGCACAAGATCCTGAGTTTGATTCCTAGTACCCCCAAAACAGACTCAATATTCTAAAAATACACACACACACACACACACACACACACACACGCATGCGCGCGAGATTGGTCTTTATAAGAGTAACTCTTAGCTTCTCTGTATTTTCAAATGGCCCTATATTATGGCTTACACTATACTGAAAACTTTTTTAAATTTTGTTATTGTTGCAGAACTAAGGATTGGAGCCTAGGCCTTGCATATATTCTCAGCCCATTATGGCATGTGTTGGTTGTCCCTCCAGAGCCTCACACTGTCAGATAGGGCTTCTGGAGGTGTCTGGGTCTAGAGTGTATGAGGCTGAGATTAAGGATGTGGCGCCAGGATTGATTCACGGTGAGATGCTAGGATTAAGGGCACATCACCCTGGGTGCAAGTGCTACCTGCCCTAAGGGCGAGGAGTAGCCTGGATAGAATATAAGGGACGAAAAGAGGATGGGTGCAGCCGCTTGTCACTTCCTACTGGCTGCTTTGTGCCTGCCCTGCTTTGCCAAGGCCTGTTTCTCCTCTACAAACACTCTTCTGCCGTGCCACCCTGCCTTGGAGCCAGCCAATTATGGACTGAAACCTCTACAAATGGAAACCTTTCCTCCTTTACCTTTGGGTGTCAGATATGTCTCATCAGTGAGAAAAGTAACTGAAACTGCCCCTAAAATTATTTTTAAAAATTTATATTATTAACCATATATAAGAGCTGTTATATTAAAATGTAAAAGGACAAACTCTTTAATTTTAGAACATGTTTGTAGTTCATGCAGTTTACAATCTTGGGAAGTATTATGTGTACATACCACAGCTTGTTTTTTACTTTTAATCCCCTTTCATCCTCCTCCATCTCACTGTTATTCTTGTTAATTTTAGCTCATGTAATGGCATATAATTTTACATTAATTGAGGTTATTAAGTTCCTGTACATGGCATATCTTCATTTTACTTATTTCCCCTTCTCCTCCCCCCTTTGCTCCCTTGGACCACTTCCCTATGCCAAGAGATCTGTCCCCTTGTTCCCTTCTATCCATCCTTGATCTCTTTGTTTGTGCCTTGCCTCATTCAAATAAGAGATACCATATGGTATTTAAGATTCTAAGTCTGGTTTATTTCACTCAACATTATGTTTTCCAGGTGCATTCATTTTCCTACAAATGTCTCAAATTTGTCACTCTTTATAGCAGACTAGTATTCTGTTATAGATACCACATTTTCTTTATCTAATTGTCCATTGGTGGATATACAGGTTGTTTGTAGGATTTAACTATTATGAATTGTGCTGCTATAAACATTGGTATGCATGCATCTTTGTAGTATGTGTCTTAAGCTCTTTGGAGAAGAAACCTAGTAGAAATATAGCTGGGTCATATGGAATTTCTAACTTTAGTTCATTGAGAAATATCCATACTGATTTCCACAATAGTTGCATTAGTTTACATTCCCACCAACAATGCAGGGTTCCTTTTTCAGCATATCCATGCTAGTATTTGTTACTGTTTGACTTTGTAATGACTGCATTCTTTCTGGAGTAAAATGGAAGCTTAGCCCTGTTTTAATTTGCATTTCTCTGATGGCCAAAGCTGTTGAACATGTTTACATGTATCATTTGCCCATCTGTATTTCTTCCTCTGTGAAGTGTCTGTTCATTTCTCTTGCCCACTTCTCAACTGGGCCTATACTTTAAGGTTGTTTAATTTCTTTTGAGTTCTTTGTTCTAGATATTAATCCTTTACGGAGCAGCTAGCAAAAAATTTTCCCATTTTGTAGGTTGTCTCTTCACTCTACTGATTCTTTTGCTGTACATAAGTTTTTTATCTGACACAATCCTATTTGTTTATTCTTGCTCTTATTTCTTGTGAAACTGAGGTTGTTCAGAAAATCCCTTCTTACATCTATGTCTTCAAGTGTTATACATATCTTCTAGTAGGTTTAATGTTTAATATTTAGATCTTTGATCTATTTTGATTTTAATTTAGTATATGGTGAGAGATACGAATCCAGCTTCAATCTTCTATAAGCAGATAACCAATTTTCCCATCACCTCTTACTGAATAGGCTACCTTTCCTCCAACATATGCTTCTGGGCCCTTTGAAGATCTAATAGCTGAATGTGTCAGAGGAAGTTTCGGTATCCTCAATTCTGCTCCACTGATCCACATACCTGTTTTTGTTCCAGTACCATGCCATTTTTTAAATCACTACTGCTTTCTGGTATAGCTTGAAATCAGGTATTGCTATGCCTTCTGTCTTGTTCTTGTTGCCCCAAACTGCTTACATTATTCTGGGTCTCTTCTGGCTCCATGTGAATTTTAGGATTGTTTTCTCTAGTTCTATAAAGCATGCTACTGGTGTTTTGATTGGGACTGCTAATAATTTTGGGAGTGTGGCCATTTTAACAATATCAGTAATGCTTACCCAGGAGCAGGGAACACTTTTCCATTTTCTGATATTCTCTTCAGTCTTTCTTGGGAGTGGGTACTGGGAACAAACTCAGGACCTCATTCTTTCCAGGCAGGTGCTGCACCACTGAGCTATACCTCCATCCCAAATGATTCTTTTGTGAACATGCTGTCCTCTTTAATCTTTTCTTCAGAGTATTATACTTTTCTTTGTAGAGGTCTTTAACTTCCTTGGCTAGCTTCATTTTTCTTGAAGCTATAGTGAAAGGTATTGTTTTCATAATTTCCTTCTCACCCCGTTCACTTAAGGGGTACATAAATGCTAATGATTTTGCATGTAGATCTATCCTGCTACATTACTGAAGTTCTTTATTAAATCTAAGGGCTTTTTGGTGGCGTTCTTAGGGTGTTCTATGTTGAGTATCATGTCTGCATATAATAGTAATTTGAGCTCTTCCTTTCCTATATGTATCCTTTTTATTTCTTTCTCTTGCCTAATTGCTCTAGCTAATATTTCAAGTATTATGTTACATAGAAGAGGTGATAGAGGACATCCTTGCCTTGTTCCTGATTTCAGGGGGAATGCTTTTAATTCTTCCTCATTTAATGCGCTGGCTACTGGCTGCCATACATAGCTTTTATCATATGCAGATATGGCCCTTCTATATGTGTTTTCTTCAAAGTGTTCATCATGAAATGGTGTTGGATCTTGTGCAAAGCCTTTTCAGCATCAACTGATACGATCATATGGCTTCTGACCTTGCTTCTGCTTGTGCAATGTATTACACGTACTGACTTACTTATTTTGAACCATCCTTGCGTCTCTGGGGTAAAACTTACTTGATCATAATGTATGATCCTTTTGATAATATGCTACATTCTGTTTACTAGTATCTTGTTGAAGATTTTTGCATCTTCATTAAGAAGGCCAGCCTACAGTTTTCTTCTTCTGTTGTGTTTGGGGATCAGGGTGATATTAGCTTTCATAAATGAATTTGGGAACTCTGTATCCTAAAAGGATAAATTTTTATAATACAGAAATCAAGTAAGAATACATGAACACACACAATTATAAATGAGACAAAGCAGGACAAAAAAAAAACATTTTATACATCTAGTCCAGTTGATTTTACCAATGAAGTATTCCAAAACTTTCAAAGAAAAGAAAATTCTCACACAGCATATAAATTTCTTTAGACTATACTGTCTGACATGCCAACCACTAGCCACGCACTGTTACCAAGTATGAGGAATGTGGCCAGTACAATTTTACTAAGTTAATGTTTAATGATTTCAATCTATTTAAATTTAAATACCAAAATAATAGAGGCTATTATTTCAGATAGCCACGATTGGATGGTGCTGCTCTAAAAGACAGAGAAGATGAAGGTGTCCCATTCTAGTATGTTCATGCTACCAAGAAAACAATGGCCCATTTTACTTTTTTATGCAAAAGTATCTGGATAAAATCTTGTGAGTTAAATCTATTAGTATATAAAAAATATATGCAATGATCAAATACTCTGGAGTTTTTCTTTAGGAATGTAAAGGCATCCTAATAATCAGAGTTAGTTCCAGTAAGGAGAAAAACTCTGTAAATAAGAACACATCAATAAAATTTAGTATCTACTCCTGATTTTTTTTAAATACTTCCACAGCATGATAAATAAGAAACATCATAACCAAGATCTCAACCAATCTGAAGCTTAAAAACATTAGGGACATTTCCACTACAATCATATATTAACTATTATTATTTATATTTTTATAAGCAATATGAAAATAAAATATACAACATAACTATTAGATAAAAATAAAACCATTATCAATAAAAGAAAAAACACTAAAATCAATTAAGACTATTAAAATTAAGAAGTAACTACTAAGGCTGTTACAGATTCACTCCAAGTGGAAATGATGGCAATAATGTACCTTCAAAAGAAACTCTTTTTTATTGTTTTTTTGTTTGTTTGTTTTTTGGAGACAGGGTCTCCCTATGCAGTTCAGGCTGATCTTGAACTTACTTTGTAGCCCAGGCTGGCCTTAAACTCTCAATGACCCTCCTGCCTCAGTCTCCCCAGTTCTGGAATTACAAGCATGTGCCACCATGCCTAGCAAGAAACTCTTCAGGAAGTAAATTTAAAGTATTACAAAAGTACCCCACAGTCTTAAGGGACAAACACACAAAGACACACAGAAATACATAGATAGTCTTAAGGGACACACACGCATGCGCATGCGCGCGCACACACACACACACACACACACGCACATACACACACACACACACATACACATGATTCAGTATGCACTGTCTACTGACGCTGACTTGTCATCGGCCCAGCAACCAACCATGGCTGAACTAAACTGGTTCAGGAAAAGGCTAGTTAACATTTATCATTTCTCCCATGCTGTGAAAAGAAGAATATCGTGTTTCCTCTCTGAATATGTCCCCTGAATTTTTAAAGGTTTAAGCATATGGAAGAGATCTAAAACAGTATATGTGAAAGGCTAAACCTAACCCTAATTCACTTCACATTTTCATAGGACCCTATAGCAAACATTTATTTTTAGGAATATTTTTGGTAGAGAATTAACAAAAGGCTATTGTAAGGTTTCTTTGGTTCCACCTACATCAACTTTACAACATCAGGTTGGAATTAGATGATCTTAAACTTTAAATCAACTATTTCCAGACCATAAAATCTATTCCAAACTTATCAGTACATGTAAATTATAAGTAAGTTATAGCTGAGTCCAAATGTGAAATCTGTATTTTTCAAATGCCAGTAGAAGAACTTTCAGATTTTAACAATACCCTCCAAGATGTCCAAAAAGGACATACCATATTTTCATTTCCTTTTCCAACAGAAGTTTTTTCATCTGCACTTGATAAGTTTAATGACTATATTATTTCTGATGAAAAGCATATGGATATCTGTCATACTACCCTCTATCATTTTCTTGTTAAGTAGGAACCATGACTTTTTCTCTAAGGTAAAATAAAAAAAAAGTTCACAGGCCTTCCCTGACCACAATAAAATTCTCTGTCTTAATCTGTAATGTGTGATCTGCAATGGGCCTCATAAAATCCAAATGGAAACAAGAATTTATCTACAATGAGTAGGGTGGTCATTTTAATAAAACATATACACAACTTCTTGAACATGCCTTCCATCAAAAAGGTGAAGACAGCTGCCTCCTTTTGAATACAGGCCAGTCCTGGTACCTCCCTTCTAATCAACAGGATGTGACCATCACGCAGCTACAGCCCATGGAGGGTAGGTCATAAAAGATGACACAGTTTCCTGTGCCTTTCCACCATAAAACCCAACCACCACTCTATGACAAAGCCAGGAACCCATGGGAAAGCTTCTATTTTACTCCCAGCAAAGAACCAGCACTGACCTCCATACATCTGAGCAACAGACTGCTCATACGATTTTAACTCCAGGCTTGGAGCTCCCTCAGCAGACATGAGAGATGAACTGCCCCCACCAAACCATGCTCAATCTGCAGAAAATAAAAGTCATCTTTATCTTTAGCTGCTAGGCTGCATGTAGTTTGTCATGCAGTAACAGGTAACTAGAACACACAGATCATTCTAGCCAAATGCAACCATCCTATCCTTTTTATTTCAAGTTTACTGAGATGATAAACCTATTTGAAGCAAACAAACTCTCCTAACATACCTGGTCTCTGGCCACTCACTCCAGCAATCTGAGGGCTGGAATCTCAGGTTCAGTACCCTTAGCTGCCTGCTGGCTTTCTGGCCTCAAAGGTTCTCCTCTCTTTGACACCAGACTCCCTGGCTGCCTCTTTTACCCTGTCTTAAATTTATTGCTACCTTTGAAGATTTGTTTTTATTAAACAACCTGGCTGATAAAACTCTTGCTACTACTATGAACATGCATCACGTTCTTTGTCAATGAACAGATGAAACTGGTCTGAGAAAGTTATTCAAGGACTCTGAGGCTGGTAACCAGTCCAACATGTTTTGATGTAGCTATTTAAGTGGGTAATCAGAGCTGGGCATGGTGGTGCATGCCTATAATCCTAGCACTCCACAGGCTGAGGCAGGAGGATAGTTGAGAGCTCAAGGCCAGTCTGAACTGCACAGCGAGACCCTGTCTCAAAAAGACAAAAATAAATAAGTAAATAGGCAATCAGTCCAACCAAGGAACTGCTTTAAAACATTCACTGCTTATGCCAATGAAGTCATACTGGGAATATTCTAAAAAAAAAAATCCATAAGCCTTAGAAATGAGAAGTTTATGAGAGACTGAGGCAATCTAATTTAGATTTTTTTGGCAGCCACTGGGATACTGACAAAAGAATATAAGTACTTGTAAGTATAAGTGTGCTTGTAAGTACGGTACTAAGAATCTTTGCCTTATTCATTTCTACTGGGATATCAAACTGCCATTATATAATGACAATTTTACAGTTCAACTTTGTTAATGTATTTTATAGAGTTGTCAGTATTTTATAGCTACAGTAATAAAATATGTTCTGTACAATGTTATTCAATGATATGACTTTAAAGTTTAGGATAAATGATAAATATAATAAAAGAAGCTCTGTGAACCCAAACCTAATCCTCTTACAAAAAAATAACAAGTGATATTCTGGTTTCCCCATAAGAAAAGTTAGCAGTCATAGCCCTTATGCAAGTCATTCAGGAAACCAGTGCTAGCGATGGTCAAGGTTGTACCACCAGCCTCTCCACATACCTAGGTAATGGCAAAACTATGACTGGAATTTCTTTTGGTATACTAATACTTTCTAGTCATGGAGGAAGCCAAATCATATTTGAATTAACAGAAAAAAACCAATTACTGCATGTCTCAATTCAAAAGGCAAATTAGAATGGCAAGATGGGTTCTAAATCCTCACATGTAATACACAGTCCTTCTAGAGGACCATCTTCTCAATGAAAAGTACTGGAACAGAGGAGCCCCAGGCTCCACCAGGAGACCAGGTTGGGGTGGAGAACGTGGCTGACAGTGTGGACTGGTAATCTGAAAGCCACTGACCAAAGACTGCCTGCCTTAATGACACAGGCTGTAAGGGTAAAGCACTCGGTCTTGGGCCTCTCTTGCAGCTAAGGCCACATGACCAAAGGATAAAAATGCAAATATATACAGATGCCACCACAAAGGACATTTCTCCCCAAATAAAAACATTAATTCTCTTAGAAGGCCTTGACCTTTATGCCCTCTTCCTGTGAGGAATTTCGGAGAACAAGAGCCACTGTGGTCCTTGTCATGGGGACAAAAGCCACATGCTGATGTCTGTAGAGCAGGAGGGGAGCCTGGCTCCCTGGTGACATAGGGGAGCTACTACAGCAGCTCTGGCTAGTCTTTGCTGGGGCTTTCTAATCAGTGAGTTTTAAGATGATGCATTTCATCTTTTGGTTACTCACAGCTAAATACAATTCTAGTTCTTCCAGAAAATAAGCCTGGCTTTTCTTTCTCAATTCATTTTGTCCCAAAGTGGTGTGCCCATCTGGTTTGTTCTCAGATGCGTGAATGTGGCAGATGTTTAGGTACCTTTACCTTCACCCTAGCTCCTTTTACCACCTCACAATTTTTGAAAAGATAAATGAATGAGTGAAGTATGTATCTATTTTCTCTAAGAAGAAAGAAACAATCTTAGCTTATAGCAGGGCTCCCTCTACCAGAAGGCAGAACCAAGTCTGCGTCAAGAGGCAAAAAAAGAAAATGGCTTCCTCCTTACAGAATACATGACCTCAGTCCTGGATGATGTTTAGAAAGAAGAAAAACATAAATTAATGCACACCACGTTTGCAGCCTCCACTGGGGACAGAACACAAATACGGAAGAGATACTACAAAAGTACCCACGTGACGGAGCACCTCTGCTTTCAGCTGTGCAGCATAGGATCTTCCGTGGCGCACCCCACTAAGAAACAAAGGGACCGCGCTGTGTCTCAGCAGTACTTGAACTCCGCGGGGTCCTGCACACAACGGAGTACAGTGCGCTCCATTCTTCCTGCAGTATTCTTTTTCTAAAGCTACATGTGGCAACACGAGATTCTACCAACTGTTAAAGTTCAGTGGTATTTCCCAAATGGATGCGAAAGAATAGGCAACACCGACAAGAAGCTAGAGTTCTACCAATCTAATATAAAACTGTGTTTAAATGAAGTAAAAAGTATAGAAAAAAACCCTAACTTTGCAGGAGAGAGGAGAAATAATCGGGCAAGTTTCTTGGAGCAAGATCCACAAAATCCAGACAAACCGGTAGTTACTCTGAACCAATATGCAAAGTTTTTCCTCTAAAACTTAGTCTCAGTCCACACAATCACTTAATTAATAGTTCTACAAGTGAGGGCCTGGAATCCAATAGCACAATGGTATCCAGCATCTCACAATGTGTCCTGGTTCCTAGGAGAATCCAGGAAAAAGTTCTCACTCTGAGTCTTGAGAGTACACGAAACACCTCAGACAGTAAAACTTCTACACGTGATGGGCAGAGGCCAAGCTGTAATATATGGAAAAAATTGACAACTGACAACCAAACTATTGTTAGAGTAGCAACTCTCAGAGCATAAAAAGCACTGGAAAAACTAGCAATGAATTTAAACAGACCTTACATCAGAAGAGTTCCCAAAAATTTACAATCAAATCTGTAGAGCCACAAATACTTTAGCCATTTAAACTGATTTTACATGCATAGGGATTCTTCTTCTTGTTCCACAATAAATGGAACTCCAGCTTAGGACAGAGCATTCACAAATTACTTAAGCAGTATACATGTTTGAGACAGAGCTATCATAATTAACAGCAACCAACTTATTCACATGGTATTTACTCAAATACACTAAGTTAAAGATACCAAAAAATAGCAAAACTTTAAAAAAATCAATTATTTCTTTCAAAAATTTCACCACCAAATTTTCAGCAACCTGTCAGGTCATCTCTCTATGACACACAGTGTGCCTACCTAGCACATTTCCTGGAGGCACTTCTTCCAGCTCTTCCAGTTCCCTTCCCATCAGCAGATACAGGTTTTCCAAGGTACAGCATGCCATGTGGGGCACAGTGGGGAGGTCATCGGGGCAAGTCGAAAAGCCCGATGGTACCTGGGCAGAAAAAAGCCATGCGGGACAAGTTAGGAGGCATAGGAAACATTAATACACTCTCTATAATGTTGCTTTTATTCATCAGTAAAGTGTGGTGTGGCCATCTTTCATGTAAACCTGGGACATACGGATATAAAATGTCTCATTTATTAGTGAAATTTGAAATACTAAAATCTCTCAACTATGAAGAGCTGTCCAGATTTCCACTTATTCATAATTCTAAGGCTAAGAACTGTAAATCCTGCTGTGACCCAGCAGCACAATTTTCTGATCTCCACAGACCCTTGGCAGTAGTAACGTGAATTACATCATGAATCAGTTCTGGTAACTACTGTGCTGTTATTTCAACACTCACTGTTACTGTTTGAATTTAAATCATATGATAATTTTTGCAAGCATTCAACAAAGTAGTATAGGCAATTAAGTTCAAAGATGCTTAGTAGAAGGAGGGTCTTCTGCATTTAGGTAAACTTGGAAATGTTACAAAAATGATCTTTCCAGCACATGCTGCACCTGAATATACATGTTCTTATAAAATCACAGGCAGATCTGAAGATAAGTTGGAAAAAAATTAAAATATAAAGACTGGATAGAAAGCAATAGGATTATCCACAGATAATATGACCATACACTTAAAAATAAGCTACAGGTAAGTTATTAGTAAAACAGCAAGGCAGCAAAGGTGCAAGATCAAGATATAAAAGTTGAACTATTTCTACAGATCAGTAATAGATAGAAAGTATATTTTTAAAACAGGAACAAAATATATGTTATGAATAAGTCTAACAAAGGCGACTGAAAACCTTTATAAAACAAACGGAACTTTAAAACTCAGAAGAAAAACTTTGATTAAAAATGACCTAAATAAATCTATAAACCTAACACATTCAGGAGCTGAAAATGCTATACTGAAAAAACAATGATTCATGCCAAAGAGATGTAGTGATTTCAAATATTTTCCATCAAAACCTTAACAGGGATTTAAGCTCACTCTAAATTTAATATAGAAGAGCAACCAGTCAGGAATAAACAAAACACAAACACAAAAGGTTGAGGGATTTGGCCTTTTAGATGGCAAAACATTTAGAAATGAAGATAGCACTGACTAGGCAATGATAGACAAGGGAAAGAAGGGGGAAAATCTAATAGTCCAGAAATAAACCCAACCCATGTACATGTGAAATGTGATTTATGACAAAGTCAACAAAGATGGACCGATCAACAATGCTGAACCAACTAGTTATTTGTATTGTTAAAAAAACAAACAAACAGGATAAAAACCAATTCCTTTCAAACCACACATAGTGGGTTAAATATTTCAGTATGAAATGCAAAACATTAAACTTCAAGAAGTACCACACAAAGTTTTATAATTTCAATATAGTTCTAATTCTAATTTTCTTAAATTATAAAAAGCAAAACCTATAAAGGAAGAGATGGATGAATTCAACTACATTAATATTTACATCCATCAAAAAACAGCAAATAGAACATGAAGACAGTCTCAAACTGGAAAGAGTCTGCAAAACTTAAAACTGACAAGGAATTATTATTTAGAATATACCAAGGACATTTAAAAAACAGTATTTTTAAAAAGTAGTACAGAAAAAAATAAGAAAATGACGAAAAGAGTTATCTTCACAGTAGGAAATAAGATTGATCAGTAAACACTAAAGAGTAATAAGATGTAAATTAACTACTACAACACACTGTATCACACTCATCAGCTGGCAGAAATTAAAAGCCTAACAATACCAAATTTTGGTTGAAGGCATGGAAGAGCTGGAGCTGTAAATCAGAACGACTCTGGAGTGCAACTTAAGAGTGACCCTGTCAGACTGAAGACCACCCAGGCAACTCCACTCTAGGTACACTTCCTAGAATTTCTTGCAAGTATGCCCAAGAAACTGTGCAAAACGATTCAAGGTAGCACTTGGACAGCAAACAAGAAAGCAGCCCAAATAGAAATGACAGGAAAATGAACACACAAAATGGTTACACAACAGAATACAGTGCTGCAGTGAACAATGAATGAGCTACAGGAGGAAGCATTAATATAGATTAATTTCACAATGTTAGGTTAAAAAAGATGTAGAACAGTGATAAAATTCCATTTATACAGTGTTCAAAAGCAAGTAAATATAACAATGTATTCTCTAGAAATGAATTACATAGGTTATAAAACTACAAAGCAAACAAGAGAAAATGTCACACACAGAACATAGGGCCCTCCCCTGACCCTTACGCCTGGTGTCCACGCGTAAGTGTAAGTAGGATCTGTGAGACGTTCCTCCACACAACAAATATGGCAAAGGCCATGCAGGTCACTCCAAGATGACAGAACTTGTAAGACTCTTATCTTGCGAGCAGACTCATTCGAAAGTCTCCAAGGCTTAATCCAGCAAGCCTCTAAGCTGGGAAAGTCCACAGAAATAGCAGCTGTGGGCAGCCTTTAGGAGGCAAGGGCAGGCAACAGTAAGAAGAAGCCTGTGCTCTTCCATCCTCCAGATTAGGGTGCAGGCAGCCAACACCTGGATGGCAGCTTTGTGAGAGGCGAGGAGACCCAGCTCTGCCATGTCTGGACTCCTAATGCACAGAGACTGTGAGATGATAACAATGTACACTTCAGTTGATCAAGTGCATGGACTCAATAATATGAAGCAATAATAAATAATATGGAAAGTAATAAAAAGGATAAGTAGAAAGTTCTAGGTAGGGCTTACTTCTGGAGACAGTCTGGAACATCTCACATGATCTAAAACCCTAGATGGAATTAGGTTTCACGGGGCTCTAACTACAAAGCAAGGGGTTATTCGTGCTGTCAATGCACTTTACTATTCTTGCTTCAGTCATCTTAACCATTAGCAGTTCATTCTGACCTGCAGCCCCATCAGAGCCAGACACATAATGCAAAGGAGGTCAACTGGAGGGCTCATGGATGCTGTAACAGCCACTCCATTTGTGCTTTACTAAATAACTGCTTAGCCGCCAGACAGGTCAGACAGGGAACAAAGAAAGGGGAACAGACAGATGGACAGACAAACGAAGGGAAGGAGGAAGGGAGGGAGGGTGGCAGGGAGGCAGGCAGACACTCGACTGCTACTGATTAACAACAAACCGTCAATTATGTCCAGGCCAAGATGTCAGAATAAGCACAAGTGGTGTTCTACACATGTCATTACAGCACGTGCAGCCTCCCATCAAGAGTAACCTACACACACCAAGTCCGACACACAGGCTAGCAAGGGAGGACTGCTTAACTACCACAGCGCCGCCCCCTCCAAAGACTCAGCCTCGGAAACTGACAGGGTAAGTGTCTGTGGCAAGGACGTTCCCCCCCAGTGCCTGCCCCTCCTCATAGCTGCCCTCAGCTTTTCCTTCCTCAGCTGTGCAGGGAGGAATGCATGCTTTTCTGCCCCTGATTTTTCATGTGACCCACAGACAGGCTGCTTCCTGCTGATCCAGAATGGCTCCGTGAACCACCGGCATCATCGTCATTCTGTGACATTCATTTTTTAATTACAATGTGTGTGTCTTGCTTATGTCCAAAACTGTTACAAGACAGCTCCAACCTATGAGCTCCTGCTGCCCTCTGGCTTAGTCAGCTATAGATGCCAGCCATCCACTTGCTCACGGGCCCTCCTGACAAGAGTTCTGGGACCTGCCTGTCACCTGCTGGCTTCTTACACCTTTGGCCTAAGCCACCCAGAGTTTGCGTTTCTGTCTGTCTTGAGGTTCTGCTGCTGCCACAGCTCCAGCATAGTATCAGTCTCACCACATTCGTTCCTCCATCCACAAAGTGATTCTTGCCTTGCAGAGAAAAACCTTACCAAGAAATAAGGTCACAAAGATTGCTTCTCATCCCAGTGTGGTTTCCTAAGTGCAACCAAGTGAAACATATACCCAAATGTTATCAAAGCACCACTAAAGGAGATACAGGGATTCGCTCAAGTGTGCCTTTCCACTGCTTACCAGTAAGATCATCACAATTACAACCAATGTGAAAAGATACCACATCTTTGAAGCAATAGATTAACATTTTATGTTCAATTCTTACCCGTTGCAAAAATTCAACAGGACTGTACTTGGGCCCCAAGACAAAAATTTTCCTTCCTCTTCGAGCTACACCACTGAACACACGAGCAAATGCAATGAAGGACTCTTGGCTGTCTTCGTCTTGGGGTGCAGGGTTGGGGGTCATACTCTCCACCTGCTGTTCATCACCTGCTAGAAACAAAAGGACAATTAAGGGCCGAGGCTGCTCCCTGACCCAGAACAGCCTGCAAACATAGGAGGAACAGGGACTATTTTACATAAGATGCAGTTTCAGAAGATAAATGCCAAGAATGAAAAGAATATTGACAAAAAATACAATTAAAGTAAAAAGCTTAAGAGCAAAGGGTGAGTGTCCCAATTTAAGCAAAAAACATCCAGTACTGGATAGTCAAGTCTACTCAGGAAGACAGTACCTCTTGGCTCTTCTTGGGGGGTTGTTTCAAGGATGCCCCCATGGTGGGTGGACTCCACAGTCCCCTGCCCCTGTGCTGCTGCCAGCTTTTCCGCGTGCCTCTGTCGTGCACGCTCTCGTCTCTGGGCAATCTCATCTTGAGTGAGAGGCCTAGAGGGTATTACACATATGTTATCATCTGACAGCACTGAAAATCACTTAGTTCATACAAGGACGGAAACAGCAAGCACTGATATGGCTGTATAACACGACAATTAAACTCAACTCCCTCAGGGGCAAGTCCTCTCCTGCTGCAGCAACCGAGGAGGCCCATTGGGTTGCCTCTGACAGTGCTGTGCCCCAGCTATCTGGAGCTTAAGAAACAGCTGCAAGAGCCCATGTAGCCAAGTGGAGCCAAGCACAATACAAAACCTTTCTCAGAGACCCACTTTCCCTCTGGGAGAAGCAAGACAAGAAGGAAAGACATGAGTAACAGATGAGGGCTCAGAGCATACCAGACAGAAAAATGCAGTATGCTTCAAGAAGAAATCAAGGTTGTCTTTACAAGTACAAAACCAAGTCTGCATGGAGAACTGGAGTTCATGATGGAGGGGTCAAGATTAGGCTAAGTGCTGACAATTCCGCAGGACTAAAAGGTCCAGTTAAAATTATTAGCCATTGTCTTAGATTCAAGAGGTATCAGATCAGAAAAGGCACTATGTAGCCATGTGTGTGTTTGCTGGGGGATTGTCTGAGAAGGTAGCTGCTGGTAATGAGTGATTTTTTTCCTAAAGGGTTAGCCTTATGCCTGTCAGGATGCAGGAAAGATACAACACTGAAAGAGTCTTTACTAAAGACAATCTCTGAATTGAGTAAGAATGGGCATTCTGTTTGAGGGTGTGGGTTTGGCAGAGGGAAGCAAAGCAAATGGACTAATCCCCCAGATGCAGCACCCTTGCATGTGAATCCACCTGCACACTCAACCCAAACACAAAAGCAAGCCCAATACTTGTGCAAAAAGGCAGCAGCATCTAAGCATCCCTAGCACTGCATCCTAGGGCTGAGCATCTAGGCACGCAGGCTCATCCTGGTTCCACTTCATGCTCCAGGTCTGAAACTGCACTGCATGTGCAGCCTGCACACAACCCTGAGGCTCGTATGCTGTCCTGTTTCACTCTGCTTTCCTGATGACACAGATTCACGGTCCCACCTCACCACACATTTCCCTTTCCTGAGGCCTGGAGGTCACTCCGGCTGGCACTCCTGTGAGCACTGCTGGGAACAGGCACCAGCTCTTGGGCTCCATGATGCCAAGTGCTCTGAGACGCCTTCTCTTCTCTACTTCATATGGGCTGACACAGAAGGTGAGGCTTACAACACTGACTGCCTGCTTGTCAGCCAGCCAAGATCTGCCATCAGGAGTGGCCCTGCCTCTGCCTTCCTATGACCTGCCCTCTAAATGGAAGGCTGAGTTCTGGGAGTTGGCTCTGGGATCCCCTCTCACCGAGACCAAACCCACTCAGGTCATAGACACTGGGGAGACCAACCCTTGAGAATGCGATGGGGTGACACTGTCTTTACATATCAGGACCGCTGGTGTGCTATACACCTGTCAACCCAACACTCTGGGAGGCTGAGGCAGGAAGATTACAAGTTCAAGCTAAGCCTGGACAACTTAGCAAGATACTGCCTCAAAATGAAAAAAAATAGGGACGTATCTTAGTGCAAAGGCCATGAGTTTAGTCCTCAGTACCACAACAAAACTCCCACTGGCACCAGAGAAACCACATACCATGGCAAGACACAAGATACTCTTTATAAGACCTTTAAATTTCAAACACAGGAGACGCACAGCTCCCTCTGGATCACTATCCTGTTCTCTGGTGCAGTAGATAATGAACTCACTTCCTCCCTTCCCTCAGCATCACCTGCACAGGTGCCTGCCCTCCCTGTCCTGGTCCCCAAGATAAACACTTCCAACAATTCCTGGTAACTTTATTTGTACACTTTTGCTAGAAACCCACTAATAGGTCTGAAAAGTATGAATTAAAATATACATGCAGAACACAGTGTCATTATGATTAGAGTGGGGAGTAGGGATTACGTAAGGCACATGTTTGCATCTCAAGAGAAAAAGGTTCTTCCAGTGGGCTCCTTGCTGATCCAAAATGCAATACGTATTTATCACAACAGGTAAATGAAATACATGGTACATCTCTATTTTACAAATGTAAGTGACCTGACCCAAAGTCACACAGCTATTAATGCAGATCTGTCTACATTATCACTGAGCTATGCCTTCCATTTAGAAGGAATTAAAGATAATAAAATCAGTTTCCTATGTAAATGTAACTTCATTTTAGCTTTTGTTACAACAGCAGCGTATTTTTCATCTATGTGAAATCCTCACCTGCCTAAGTTCATGACATACATAGGAGTAAATCACCATTTACAGTTATTAGCTGGTTGCAAAGGCATAGGTGCTGCTGCTGTCTTGTGTTTACCCACCTATCTAGCCAATGCCCAGTATGTTCCTGGGATGGCTGTGAGGACTAGAGCGGCTGCTGAGGGAGCCAAAGAAAACAGAAGACAGATCAGCAAGGATTTATATAAAGTACCCTCTGTATGCCCAGTATTTCTTGAGAACAAAGACTTTATTTGCTAGAAAATGGGGCTCTACTGGTAAGGAAATAGCTGTGGATTATCTTTGCTGCAGCATAACTACTGTGGAGGCTATGTCCTGAAGAGACAGTTACTAAACCAGAGATGAAGGAGGCCGTAAGTCAGAATGCTGACTAGATATGCAAATGTTAGGCTGGGAAGCAAAGGGAAGAGAGGCAAGAACACAAAACCATCCACCTTCAGGATTCCACACAACGCTCACGCTCTGGTCACTGTGACACTGGCCAAGGGGGGAAGGAGAAGTAAGGACTGGAAGATGGGTTGGGTAGAGTCAAGGATAACCATCCCAGCAGGCAGTGGGTTATGGAGAGCAGGTGATCAGTAGGAAAAGTGGTATTTGTTTGAAGATAGTGATGGTTATTTGTTCCCAAGAAGGAAGCAAAATCAACACATACTCAGGGATTGTGGGGGTAGGGGATACCTGAAAAACACCAAAAATAGGTTACTTATTGCCAGGCAAGAATTCAACAACTCACTTCAACAAAAATTTCTGTAGTGAAACTGCAATTCAGAGTAGCAAAAGCAGGGCTGGGGAAATAGCTCAGTAGCACAAGTGCCTGCCTGACAAGTACAAGGCTCTGAATTCAATTCCCAGTACCTAAAAAATGTCTTAACCAGAATAGCGAAAACAAAGCCTTAGAGTCTACCTAAAAAGGGCAGACAGGTTGGATGGCTGCCTGCCTAGACTTAGGGGTGGACACTGAAGAGCCATACAGGACACTGAGGGCAGATTCCAGAGTGACAGCAAACACCTTAGACTTTAAAGCTTAATCAGCCTGGATTCAAATACAAGGCATAATTAAAAAATACAGTGAATGTTAATTTTCTTGTTACTATAGGAAAAGACACATTGTCATTAGCTCACCTCAAAATATTTCCCATTATGGTTTGTGTCTAGGTGGCCCCACAAAGCCTTATAAGGTTATAGGAGGGGCTTTTCAGAGGTGGCTGGATATAGGGTGTGTAATGCTGGGATTCAGGATGTCAGAGTACTAAATTAGTCCACTGACTGGTGTGGCACAGTTCTGGGTAGGATTAAAAGTGCTCCATCCTGGGTGTGCGTGCTACCGCTTGGAATGTGGTAGGTAACGTGGATACAAAGGGACAGAAAACAGTCTGGCCTTGCCTGCTGCCTGTTTCCTTCCACTTGCCACCTGCCTGCCTTCTCTGTGATGCCCCTCTGCCACGCCACCTGGCCCCGGAGTTAGCCAACTATGAACTGAAACCTCTACAAAACCGTGAGCCAAGTAAACCTTCCTTCCTTTAACTCTGGGTGTTGGATACTTTGTCTCAGCAACAGGAAAAGTAACTAAAACACCATCTCGCTTTAAACACACTTACCCACCATTCTGGGCACTCTCTGAAGCAGTCCTCTTCCTCTGGTTGTGCCTGCCTCAATGTCTTGAATCAATTAAAAGCCTTTACCTTTCTTGGTCATTCTGACTCATAATGTTTTTATGAGCCTGCTCTTCCACTGGATGGCATGTTGCAGTGGCAGTCACAGAATGTTTTATCAGTTTAAAAAATTAATTAAAATTAAAATCATGAAAAGTGCTACAGTCTAAGGTGATTTGCACGTCTCCTGAAGGTCCATGTGAAGGTCTGCTCGCCATGATGGAGCTGCAACATGCCTTTAGGAGTGGGGCCTAGTGTGAAGTCCTTAGGTCACGGCCTCTGTCCTTGTCTTTCACTGTAATAAGATTATGTAATGTAAACATTCACCAGGACCTGCAGCATACCACCTATGGTGGACTGACAACTGGTGGTCGATTTGGAACACACAGCTGAACTGAACTAGCATGGTGTGGCGATGGGAGGCCCACCTGAGGATTCTTGCTGGCAGGGTAAGAAGCAGAACTAGACAGGAAGAAGTAAGGCTGTTAGGAGCTGGTAGAAGCTGTTAAACTGTTTGGTTCTCTTGGGCTATTCTGCTGGAGGATCTTGTCATGCTGCCTTTCCTGATGAACTTGGCTGTTCTCGTCAAAAGAAGAGCTCAGGACATCACTATCACTGAAAATGGCTACGGTTCAGTTTGAGGGAGCTCTGATCCTCACTTTGACCATTATTTCCTAGCTCTGGAGGGGAAGGTGGTGAACTGCTTAGTCTGCTGGAGAAGCTAGTCACATTGGCTTTCCTAACAGAACTCAGCTTTCCTCATCATCAGAGGAGCTCGGGACCTCACTGTTGCTGAAGATGGCTCTGTTATCTTTCAGGGGAGCTCTGGTTCTTACTTTGAGTGTCACTTCCTGGCTCCAGTGCAGATCCCTCAGCCTGCTGGCACAGATCCTTCACCCTGCTAGCACAGACTTTCTAGCTTCCACCACTGACCTTTGGGCCCTCCCAGTACAGATAGGTGAAACAGGCCTGGAAGAGACATTGTCATGGGCTCTAGGCCTCTAGCTGGACTCAGGAGGCATTGTTATGGGCTCTAGATCTTCAGCTGAACTCATGAAGGACATTACTGTGAGATCCAAGCCCTCAGCTTGTTTCTTTGATCTTTAGTGTGTGGATAGATTACATGCACTCTTTTTTTGTATATGATTCTTTGGGTGACTACTACAAATACATGTGTCCTGTATTATATTGTTCCCTTTGCAAAACTCCAAACCATGACACCACCTATTTTTTCTAAGGCTCCTTAATTTCCCCACATGTCAAAATGAAACATTATATAACACTACATTTTTTTTCCCATTGAAGAATTGTTTTGGCATGACCAATGGTGTGAAAAAAATACTGTAATAGCTTAATAAAGTGCAGTAGATTATTACTATTCTTATCATTATTACTTAAAAATGAAGGAGTGAGTTGTTCCTTTCTTTGCTTTTTCATTTAAAATTTTTTTCCATTTTTTTCCTTTTTCTTGATTGCTTGTTCTCATTTTTCTAAGAGAACACTGTTTCTAGTTTTTGTTTTGTTTGGTTCTGTATTTGTTTCTGCTTCTTTCTTCTCTTTTTCTCTTCACCCATTCCCAAAGCTTGCATAACCTTTCTTTGTCCTCCATCCTTGCATCCAGTCCCTTTCTCTTTTTCTATTTCAGTACTTTTTCCCCTAACTCCGTTTAAATTTTGTCCCCTGAGGGTAAAATCACCATATTGAGAAGATATTTATTGTACACAATTTTTGGGTTTTAGATTTTGTAATACATAGTTACCATAGTTTGTAATATTCTAGGCTGTGTTTGATGCTATTGTTATTGCTGATTGTACTACATTAGCCAAGGTGACATAACTATTCTAATCAGGTGTTCCTCCTTGTATGCCAAGACTAAGACTGCCTGTGGGTTACAGACAGTACCATATGCCAGTGCCAAACAACCAGGGGCTATGTCAAGTAGGTAGGAACTTCTCATCCCTAATGAATTGAAGGGGTAGAATTTTGTAACAGATTCAAAACCCAAAAGCCAGATGTACCTGGAAGACATCTCTGAGAAGTAGTCATTTCCTAAGGGTACTAAATACTAGCAATAGAGCTACAAGCATCAACCCAAGAATTAAAATAAAAAACAAACAAAAAAATAGAAAATGAGAAGACACTTAAACAAGATGCAACAGCAAACTTCCAGCTCACTGAAAGCAAACCCAGGGGGCAATGTGGAGGAACAATTTAAAAGCCACACATGTGGACTCTCTGAAGTGGTAACAGCAGAAGTAACATACCAAATGTATGAGGCCTTAGAAAAAAATCAAATCAGAAATGATTTCTCTGATAATTTCAGAAATGATGACCATGATGAAGGGCATGATTAGAGTTTGGGAAAATGATGGAAACTGTGAATGCCCAACACATAAAAGAAACAGAATCCATGAAATAGATTCAATCAAAATATCCAGGAGGTTAAAAATTCTACTAAAAGTATATGCAACAGAATGAACCCATGTAAGAACAGAATACCAGATGTGGGAGACAGGATAGTGTTTAGTGATCAAGAAAAAAAAAAGAGTTCTTAAAAATAGCAAGGGAACATGAAAAATCAATCCAACAGCTGCTAGATGATACAAAAAAAATAACATTGACCACTCAATGAAAAAGTAGGAAAATGCACTAATGCTTGAAACTTCCCAAGTATGGAAAAAGAATTTGACATACAGATGTGAGGCATATAGAACTCCAATTAGCCATGATCAAAAAAATCTACCACAAGGCATGTAATAGTCAAGATTCCAGAAATTCAATACAAGAACAGCATGTTAAAAGGTTTACAGAAAAGAAATAAATCACCTACAAAGGAATGCCCAACAGAATTACAGCAGACTTCTCAACACAAATCCTTAAAAGTCAAGGAGATCCTGGAGAGTATTTCAAGCCCTAAAAGAAAACAACCTCCAATCCTGATTGACGTATCCTGCAAAACTATCTTTCAAAATTGATGGAGAAATATGATACTTTCATGACAAAGAACATCTGAAGAAATGCATGACCATTAAACCAGCACTCAAAAATATTATCAAGGACATTCTAGAAAGAGACAGCAAAGATTACAACTACATGAATGCCAAAAGAATGAATCCTTTGCCAAAGCAACTAATTAAACAGAAGAGAAAGAAAAGGAACAGCAAAAAACACAAAAAACAAACAAACAAAAAAACCAAACATGACAAGGATATTTAATACATATCAGTTACAACCATCAATGTAAGCGATCTTAATTCACCTGAAGACAAACAATGGCAGAATGGACCAAGAAACATGATCCAACAATATGAAAATAAGATCCAGCATACAAAAAACATATTTAACTCAAAAAGAAATTCATAGACTAAAAGTCAAAGGATGGAAAACAATACAACATGCAACAAGAACCCAGAAAAAAAGCAGAGGCAGCTATTTTATTTGCAAAGTGGATTTCAAGCCACAACTGATCAAGAGAGACAAAGGAGGTCAATATATCCTTATTAAGAGTTCAATCCCCAGTACCGCAAAAAAAAAAAAAAAATATATATATATATATATATATAAATATATATCCTTATTAAGGGAACAATTCAAGAAGAAGAGAACAATCATAAATGTATATGTAGTAAGTACCAGTATAATCAGATAGAATAAATATTAACAGACATGAAAAAACAAACACTAACCCAACTTTAATGGAGGACCTCGATACTCCATTGTGACAGACAGTCAGATCATTTAGACAAAATAAAATAAAGAAGTATCAGAACTAAACCAAATTTTTGAACAAATGGACTTAGCAGGTATCTACAGTGTTCCATCTCACATTAGAATACACATTCTTCTCAGCTGCAAACAGGACTTTCTCCAAAGTAGACCACATACTAGCTCATAGAACACGCTTCAGTAAATGCAAAGCAATTAAAATTATTCCATGCATATTATCAGACCAAGGTGCAATAAAACTGGAAATCACTGGCAAAAGAAACCACAAAAAATTCCTAACACACAGAAATTAAATAACACTCTCTTGAACAGCTGGGTCACAGATGAAATTAAAGAAGAAATTAGTTTCTATAATTGAAAAATAATGTCAATACAACATACTGGAACTTATGGGACACAATGAAAGCAGTCTCACAAAGAAAAATTATAGTGGTGAATACCCGTATCAGAAAAATGAGTGAGCTCAAATAAACAACCTAATGCTGAACCTCATGCTTAGAAAAAAAGAAGACATCAAGCACAAAGATTGCACAAGGGAAGAAATTATAAAGATTAGAGCAAAAATTAGTGCAATAGAGACTAAAAAAACAATACAAAAAAATCAATGAATCGAACAGTTGGTTCTTTGAAAAATTAAAATTCACAAAGCCATAGCCAATCATGTTGAAAAAAGTAAACCTTATCAAATTCATGCAATTAGGAATGAAAAGTATGAAATCACAATGGAGCTTGCAGAAATCTAAGATCTTCAGTATCTACTTTGAGAACCTTTATCTAGTAACATGAAAACCACAGAAGAAATATGCAGATTCCTAGATACATATGAATTACCAAAGCTAAATCAAGAAGATACAAAACTTCTAAATAAAACAATACCAGTTAATGAAATTGAACATCTAATTAAAGCGCTATCAACAAAAAAAACCCTGGTCTTGACAGAGTCACTGCTGAATTCTCTAAGAAATTTAGAGAATATCTAATACCATTACTCCTCAAGGTCTTCAATGAAATTGAAAGGAAAGCAAAACTCCAAAAGTCATCCCTGGAAGCAAGTATTACCCTGATACCAAATCAGAGAAAGATCCAATCAAAAAAGACAACTATAGGCGAGTCTCTTTAATGAACATAGATGCAAAAATCCTCAGAAAGATACTAGCAAACAGAATGCAGCAAATCATGAAGAAGTTTATATACCATGACCAAGGAGGATTCATCCTAGAGCCAAGTAGGATTCATCCTAGCGATGTAGGGATGGTTCAAATCAGTAGGTTTAATATACCATATCAACAGAGCCAAAAACACATGATCATCTCAATACACACAGAAAAAACATTTGACAAAGGCCAACACCCACTCAAGATAAAAACCCTACAGTGAATTGGAATAGGTGGCCTTTCTCTCTATCTGATAAAAGCAAGGATGTCCACTATCACCACTCTTATACAATATAGTTCAGGAAACATTAGCCAGAGAAATTAGACAAGAAAAAGAGAATATAGGAAGGGAAGAAGTTAAATTATCACTATTTGCAGATGACAGAGTACTCTACATAGAAGATCCCAATATCCCACCAAGACTCCTACATTTAGTAACCAAATTCAGTCACATATACAAAGTCAACACTCAAAAATCAATAGCATTCCTGTACACAAATAACAAATTAATTGGGAAACTGAGGAAACAACACCTTTCATAATAGTGCCAAAAGAAATGAAATACTTATGAATCAATCTCATAAATGAAGGGAAAGATTTCTACACTGAAAACTACAGTATTCTGAAAAAGGAAATGGAAGAGGATATCAGAAAATGGAAAGATATCCCTTGCTCTTGGGTAGGAAGAACCAACATAGTGAAAATGGCCACACTCTCAAAATGGTTATACAGATTTAATGCAATACTGATCAAAATACCATTAGCATGCCTCACAAAACTTAAGAGAAATCAATCCTGACATTCATTTGGAACCAGGAGAGACCTAGAATAGCAAAAGCAATTCTGGGCAACAAAGGCAAGGCAAGGGCATCACAACCACCCACATGAAATTATTCTACAAGGCTTCTCTGATTAAAACCAGCACAGCAGCCAGATGGTGGTGATGTATGCCTGTAATCCCAGCACTCAGTAGGATGAAGCAGGAGGATCACTGCAAGTTTGAGGCCAGCCTGGGCTATAAAGTAAGTTGAAAGCCAGTCTGAACTGCATAATGTAATCCTGTCTCAAAAAGATAAAACAAACAAATAAACAAAAAACCCAGCACAGTACTGGCAAAAACCAGATCCAAAAGAATAGATGAAAAAATGCAGAAAACTCCAAACATGCTCAGGCACCTTATCTTTGACAAAGGAGCCAAAAACTTTCACTGGAAGAAATAGCTCTTTAATAATAAATGGTGCTGGAAAAACTGGCTTTCCTCATGCCAAAGATTAAAACTAGACCTATATCTTTCACCATGCACTAAACTAAAATGGAAATCAATCAAGGATCCAAATATTAAAAACAGAAACCCTAAACCTGCTATAAGAGAGAATAGGTAGAACTCTTGAAGATATAGGCGGAGCAAACACTTTATGAACAAAACCCCAATCACACAGGAAGCATCACAAAAAAATCAACAAGTGGGATCTCAACTCATTAAAAAGCTTTTGCATGACAGAAGAACTCACCAACAGAGTGAAGAGAAAACCCACACAGTGGGAAAAAATTGTTGCCACCTACTCCTCAAAGGACTAATATCTTGACTATATAAAGCACTTAAAAAAATCACATTCCCCACATTTAAAACCCACCCCCAAATGGGCAAATGATATGAATAGACATTTCTCAGATGAATACGTAGAAATGACAAATATATATATGAAAATATTTTCCAACATCACTGGTCAAGAGATGCAAATTGAAACAATGCTGAGACTCCATCTCATTCTAGAAGGAATGGCTATTATCAAGAAACCAACCAGTAACAACTGCTGGCGGGGCTGTGGAGAAAAAGGAATGCTCCATTGTTGGTGGTAGTATAGACTGGTGCATCCACCACTGTGGAAATCAGAGTGGTGATTCCTCAGAAAACTAAGACTACGGCCGGGGATATAGCTCAACGCCACAGCAACTGCCTGGCAAGCACATGGTCTTGAGTTTAATTCCTATTACCCCCACTCCCACCCAAAAAATTAGTACTAGAGTGATGGAGACCATTGCAAAGTGGCTCTGAGCTGGATTTAATATGAACTAATTGGCTTTTTATGTTTACTTGGGAGTTGTGTAAAGCTTAGACACCTTGTGCAGATGGGCAGGTGACGCATAGTAAATAAACCTCTATGGGTCACTGGTCACCACTGACACCTATATTGGCTTGTAAAGCTGTGACAGCTCAAAGGACAAGATAAAGCTACAGCTAAAGATGTTCAGATCCAACCCCAGTTAACTACAAGGAGACTACAGTTGCAGGTTCCGTACTTCTACAATAAATACCAACCTAAAGATAAGATAGTTCTCCTGATTGACATAATTTACTGCTTGGGAAAATTTTCCCAAGGTCCTGTAAGATTCCTGCATTTTTTTGAGTATCCTCTTGTTCAAAAACCAAATAAATATGGGCTGCCCAGAAAAGTCTTTGGCTAAACTCAGAGAATATCAAAGCTATAAGAGAGTTAATCCTTCCTACAGCCCTAAAATCATTTCCATTATCTCATCTATTTAAGCCTTAGCCATCCACTTGCTTGGGAGATTGTGGGCCTGATCAGCCCTCAATAACTAAGGTATTCAATACTAGAGGTTCCATTTGACCCAGTTTTTCCTTTTCTTGGCATCTTCCCAAAATAATTAAAAACATCATACCACAACAATACATGTACATCTGTAGAGCAGCATGCTTTGTAATAGTTAAATGTTGGAAAGAGCCCAAATGCCCATGAACCAATGACTAGATAAAGATGTGGTTTTTTTATACAGTGGAGTACTACTCAGCCATAAGGACAAACTTGAGACATTTCCAGGTAAATGGACCTTAAGACCACACTCTTAAATAAAAAAGACACATGTATGTAAATATTGCATTGTTTCTCTGGTGTGAGAAACCAAAATTGTAAATAAGGACTAAAATGTGTAATAGGTACTGTGAAATAGGAAGAAAATGTTCAAATGTGAAGGGGAACTGGGGAGGGGGAGGGAAAAGATAAAAAGAGAATAGAAGGAAAAATAGAAAATTCTTGTAAATAAAGAGGGGAAAGTGGGTTGAAGGGAGAGGAGGAAGGGGAAAAAAGAATCAAGATACATGTATAGGCATAAATTCCATATGATGAATGTTATTACATATATTTAAAATGTACAAATAAATTTTAAAAAATTAGAACAGCAGCACCCGTGGCTCAGAGAGACTCTGGCAAGCACGGGACAGCCCCACACACCCAGTGGCGCTTCAGCCACAACAGCGGGCACAGCTGAGCAGCAGGGCAAGGGCAGCCTCTCAACTAAGGCAGGACAGGCCTTTGGGGTTGTGTGGGTCCTCCATTGCCCTGTGTTTTGCTTTACATTTCTCCTCAGCACCCACCACTGCTGAGTCTATGCTAAAGGAAATAATACTCAGTGGGCTCCTGGCTTAGTGTGTCTTCTATAATAAAAAGAAAGTGCTATCACATCAACTTTCGGTGTATATCCCCCCAAATTTTAAAAGTAGGAAAACATAAGAAAAAAATCTGAAGGTAGACAACAGCATGGCAATGATGATATTCCTACACTGATATTCACTGAAAAATAATGTGCTGTTGGCTAAGTAGATGTTGGCTAAGTAGAACACAAAAATAAAATCAATAAAACCACCTTTTAGAATTGTATCACCAAATGTATACTAAATTATTGAAAACATTGTAAAGTTTTAAGAAACACATTGATAGAAAATATAATTAATTGCAGAGGCATAATACTGTTATTATTCAGCATGAATATGAAGGATGGCACGAAGTATTTTGGATGACATAAATACACGTATTTGAAATCTCAAGAATATGTTTTCCAATTCTCTATTACTCTCTAGGGTTCTACAAGAATCCCTAGAACAGTTCCAGTGGCCAAAAAATTTAATCTCTCAGGGTATCAAAAAATTCCTGCAATATACAGCAGTGAAGTATTAAATGCAAAGAGCCAAAATACACAATTAGATAGTCATTCACTCAAATATGCATTTAATTCACTAATTCAACAACTCATTCACTGGCCTATTCAGTTTCCCATTCAGACATTCACTCATTTTTTTCATCTATTCCCTCACTTATCCTCAAGATAAAAATACTGAAGCCTCCCTCCTATATCCAAACCATGAGGGCAGTATTAGAAATGAATATGCAATCTTTCTCTTGAAGGAGAAGCAGAATGTTACCAGAAGAACAGAGACCCCTCGAGATGGACTTACAGCATAAAGAAAGACATAGAATTTGCTCTGGGAACAGTATATAGACTAGCAGAGAAACTGAAATAAAAATCTAGCTGAAATATGGCCTGAGGTTAGGTCGTGATAGGTCAAGTTTATTTCATAGGCTGCAGAACCTAAAACTTTAATCACTCTCACACATTACTTTTACAATTTCTGCTATCTCTGTATACTATTTACCTGAATTTTATTTAAACAGACATTTATACTTCATTAAAATTTAAAAGCTCACTGTATAAGAAGTTCTATCTGACATAAAGAAGCAGTACACATGAATATAATTTAAAATAAATACAACAACTAATTAAATTAAAACTGTTTCTCTGAGCACTACCAGAATTGTCGCCATCAGCACACTTCACATTTTAGGCAAAGTTGCTCAAGGCAGCAAGAATCACGGGGTTTTCAACAGGAGAGCTAAACCCCCACGGCCGTGTCTTACACAGACCATGCTGAAGGGAGGATGACAAATGGGTCGGCAGAACTAAGCACCAGTCAGGAGACGCAGCTCAGAGTGCGCTGTAATAATTCCCACCAGACTGGACCAGGACCAGAGCTCAAAGGGGGGCATGAGAGAGCCAGAAAGGTCACACAGGAAAAGCAGACGACACAGAACGGATGGATGCTCTAAGACTCAGGAACGCGAGAAATAACCCACCTGCACATACGCATCACATAGACAGAGAGAAGCAGAGATAATCACACATCCAGTCCGCACTGAGGCGGACAGAATCAGGTGAGACGAGGCAGGCTTTGAGTGTATCCTGCCTGACATACTCAATAAAGGTAACTACCGTTATGCTACTGCTACACCCTTCAAGTTCGTATCAGCTCAAGTCCACACCTCACAGCCAGAGCCAACAGCTCTGCCCAGCGGAGCATCACAGAGGATCTCCACCTGCACAGCCCGTGTGCTACCCAGGGACCAGACTGGTGCCAAACGCCGAGGCGAGGCGAGGCTGTGCCCGTGCCCTCCACCCACATGCCCGCTGCCCCCGAACAAGCAGGCCCCTTCCCTAGCCCAGCCCGGCTGCCCCACCCCTTACCTTGGCTTATTCTGAGGCAAGGCCTTAGCATCAGCTGCAAACATTTTGGAGACAAAGACAATGACCGGGGCAGTATCTTCACTCCCACATTTCATAAAAGCTAAACAAACAGGAAGCAGAAATGTCACATTTTCTCCTAGTTATTAAAAAGTCAAAAATTTCCGGAAAGCAACCAGGATGTTTAGAACATGACATCATCTACACGTAACTATGGCCAAAATCCCATTTAGAAAGGTTGCCTAGAAGGAACAGTGCAACAGCACAGCTAGAGCAAAAGTTGGCAAAAGCGGCAGAGAAAAGCCAAACTAACAGGGCGGGAGGGCTGGGTGGGAGGCTCACGGCAGGGCTGGCGACACGGCGGGGTCAGCCACACATTAGCGCCCAGAGGAAAAGGGGAGGAGTGAAAGGGCGTTACCAAGTGTCACCACTCAGTAGGCGATTCCTTAGAATCGGTAACACTCAACAGCTTTTCCGATCCCTCACAAAATTAAGTTTAAAAATAGACAAAAATATTATATTATTATAGTAACAAAAATTTTTTGTAACTATTTAGGGATCAAAGTTGTAGCTTAGCAGGGAAGTGCTTGCCTGGTATGCACAAAGCCCTGCATTCAATTCCTAGTACCTCATGGAAAAAGTGAAGAAATTAAGCCTGAGTACTACAAAGATACAGATGTCAATTCTCCCTAAATATATAAACTATAACACAATTTCCTATCAACATACGGACATTTTTCTTAAGCTATGCCTGAGGCATAAAATCACTGGCTAGCAATTTTAAAAAATCACCCCATATCAAAATAACCCGTACATAAGAACTCAAACATACCAAAAAAAAAAAAAAAAAAAAAAGAAGAAGAAGAAGAAAGAAACTGCGGGAAAAATCTAACATACACCTAAGTCTTGCCAGAAAACTCTACAGGAAGCTCCGTGATGGGGGACTTGGGCCCTGACTCACATGTTCACAGGACCCCTGGCTGCAGGCAGAGAGGACACTACCTACAGGGAATCCAGAGCACAAGCAAGCACACTAGATAGATACTGCTATGATAACCAGGTGAGCAGTGCAGCTGCTCAGCCTCGGGAGGCAGAGGAGAAACGATCAAGTGCTCATATTCTGGGTATACAGCAGTTCAAAGGGAGAGTAAGTGGGACTTGCTGATAGTCGGGACGTGGGGATGTGAGGTCCATGTAAGAGCCGCATTTGACTCTAAGGTCTGGGGACTGAGCAAAGGAAAAGATGGAGGCCCCTCTACCCGAAATGGGAATCAGGAGGAGGAGCAGGGGCAGGTATGGGGATAAAATAAAAAGCTTTGCCATTTGTTCAGTTTGTGATGCTTCTCTGACAGCCACATAGAGAAGGAAATATGTCAACTGAACACCTAAGTGTGGAGCTGAGAGAGCAGGTGTGGACCGCAGGCACAGATGTGGGAAACTATGAACATGTCCGTGTCATTTGAAGCCCTTTGATTTGATCACATCACCAGGAGCACGACAGCAGTTAAAAGATGAGGTTCAAAGATGGAGCACTGCTTAGGACTTCTCCAACTTAGCAAGTCAGATGGCGAAGCACCCGAAGAGATCGCAATTACGCACCAGAAGAGAGATCAAGAGAGGCAGGAGGGACGCAAAGGAAGCCAGGAAGCCCAGGGAGGAGGGAGACACTAATGTGTCAAATGCTAGTGAAGGATCTGGTCAGTAAAGGGTAAGTGGCGCTGAGACTGAACAAAGCGAGACTCAACAGAGACCCCATGACAAGCAGCAGAGGAGCGGCCTTGGAGCAGGGGCTACAAAGTCAACAGAAAGGAAAGAAAAGAAATGAAGAGGTAAACATGCACAGCACCCTCAGACTCTGGGACCGGAGCAGCCCACCATGGGGATAGTGCACCCAGAGGTCCCATGAGCAGCATGGCCTCTGGAACCACTTTTCCTCAGTTCCTAGGGACACAGCTATGGTTGTGATGCCACAGCTCATCCTGGCTGTTTAGGAGGATGGAACCTAGCATTATCAAGAGATGGGATCTGGGCAGGAGGAAAGAATCTCAAGGTCACTGGTCACCCACCCAACTGGCTGAGCAAAATGGCTGCAGTGAAAGTGAAACCTGCGAAGTGAGGGATGAAATCAATGGAAAGGTCATCTGTGGGAGTGAACATATGGTAAATTGGCCATTTTGTAGACTGGCATTCAGCGATCTGGTCTAGAACAGTCTGATGTGAAGAATCAACGAGTGGTCTGAGCCCAGATAGTCACCTGTGCCTCACCTGCTTTCAGAGCTTGAGTCTCTGGGGGAAGAGAGTCGAACGTTTGTGATCCTGTGCACATCAGCTTCTCCACCCTCTCAGATGCAATGTCCAGGGGACTGGGCAGTTTCTGGCACACCATGGCTGCCTGCTGTTAAGGACTGAGCTGGCAACCTCCATGAGGGCAAAAACTAACTGCACATGAGGTCTACAGAAATTACCTGGGCTGTGAAGCAACACAGTTTTATGAATCACACCTCAAAATATACACATAATTTCAAGCTCCCAGACAGGATTCTTATGATAGGTCCTCTCCCTGGTGCCCTACAGAACTCGTGAGGAGAACAGAGCCTAGCTAGCTACAGGTGACCTTGAAAGAAAACCAGTTATTTAACAGAAACGCCTAAATTGTCTATTTATTTACATGTACTTCTTAGTGGAAATGTTTTTACGTTTACTAAACAAAAATGTCTTCTTAAAGAATATTAGTATTAACAGTAATCAGTATTAGTGTATTAACTTTTAAAATATGAAATACAGTTTTATGGTAGAATACTAAATAAAGAGAAGTCTTACTTTGGATTGGAATGTGTTATTTCCAGAGTATTACGTAGCTGCTAATTAAACACTGCTTTCCCCTATATTCTGAGAACTATTTCACTACAAACTACCAGCAAAAGGATACAAAGGACAGCATGGGAGATGGGCAGCCACTGGCTGCAAATGGCATTGATCTGAACCTTAGGGTCTGAATGCCGGGCCTCTCGGGCTCCAATCTTTAATCCTAACGAAGTCACTATTTTCTCAATTTTTTCTTTGTCCCTGTAGTGAAGTATAGAGGGGGTAAAAAGCATATACAGATAACCATGAGTAATAGGGGAAAGAAAGTTACTATATTTCACACACACACACACACACACACACACACACACACACACACCCGCCCATACACACACCCGCCCACACACACATACTGACAGGATTCTGCCACAGTGAGGACTCCCCTGCCTCCACACTTCCAATGTACCCTTCAAAACTTCTCCTCGAGCACTATTCAACAATCACCTGAACGTATTCTCCAACTAGTGAAGTATTTTACAAAAAATGGTGGAAAGTTATTACTCTACCTTAGGAGTAACTGAGAAAGTAAAAAAGCCAGCTTTCTTTGCCACTTATACCAGGAAGTTATTTCCCAAGTTCCCCATTAATGATTTTAGATTTCAAGCACCTTTGCTACCTTAATGACTGTTTTTTAAAACTGGGTTTATAAAAACTAAGGGCCAACGTTTTTCTCCATCCTTTTAGATCATCACCTCAGCACTCTGTAAAATCTCACTGTTCTGCCCCTCCCCCCCCACCCTCCACTTGGGTTTAAATTACTCCCAGGCCTGATACACACTAGCTCTGTCCACAGTCTCCCTGTCTCGGCTTTCTGAAGCATGACTCATCAAACCAGAAAGCGAGGCAAATTACACAGCCCAAAGTTGCCAAAAGATAAACAATTTTATAAAGGGCTTACTTTTTCAAGACAGCATCATATAAACTCCATATATTTTCCAGGATCAACTGTACAAATAAAGGTTTCTTTCCTTTGCCCTGTACAAAAGAATATATGGTATTAAGTTCCTCAACATTAACTAGACAGTTACATATTCATTCTCAATTGTTTTACTCCCCATATGTCCCATTTCTACTCAGAAACAGTTATTCGATGGTAAAGACAAAGAATGTTTCGATGGTGGGAAGAATGTCCTAAGAGACACTCGTCCCCATTACTACCCTTCCCCTCCCACCTTGGGGACCAGGGCAGTGAGACTGGTGTGACTTTTGGGCAGACTTAGCTCTGTGGCTGGCCTACCCATCAATACCACCTAAGCAACATGCAGCTTCTAAGCAAGAGCTACATGACACCTGCACGTGTGGGCACCCCCCCACCTGTGGGCCTTGAGTTAAAACTAGCGGAAATATGAAATGTTCTGAAACGTGAAAAAATGTTTACAAGATGTTATGGTTTATGTCCAGATGTCCCCCTAAAGCCTCATGCAGTCATGGGGGGTGCGTTTCAGAGGTGGCTGAATCTGGAGTTTGTGACTGATTGTCTAGTGCTGGGATTATGGGAGTGAGTGCTACACCTACTCTAGAGTGAGTCGCCTACATGCAGTATAAGGGACAGAAAGAGTCATCTCCCGCACTCCTTCCTTTTCCCTCTTGTTGCTTTTGCTATCTTGTAGGTGCCATGAACTGTTGCCCCCCTGCCATGCCACCCTGCTTTAGAGCTAGCTGATTATCTAACTGTGAGCTAAATACACCTTTCCTTCCTTAATTTTGGGTGTTGGGTATTTTGTCTTAGCAATGAAAGAAAAGTAACTAAGACAAATTTCTTTTTAAAAAATGCCCTCCCATTTCCTTTACCAAACTACAGAAAGGTGAGATGTCGGAGTACACCTAGACAAACACTCTCACAAATACATGGGATGGACTATAAATCAATACATCCTTTCTCTAGATGACTGGCAATACACAGTATTAGGGAATTCAAGATTGTTGCCTCTGAATGCCTGATTTTAAGAAAGCTATCATTAAGACACAAAAATTTATGCACAAAGACATCTATCATAGCAATACTATCAATATAAAACACAAAAACAAAAAAACTATGTCCAATCGCTGGAAAATGATTACATATATGGTAATATTTTTGAAAAGTAAAAACAGGGTAACTTCTGTGACAGAAGCTGCTCTAACGAGTTTATGTAGACTATTTCATATAATCATCCTAATTACTGTATAAGTACTAATATCTCAGTTTTACAGATGGAAATACCAAGACAAATGCCACTGAGCCTATGAGTAACGGAACTGAGATTCATACATGCAACTGACTCAAGCCATGATCTTTCCCACTTAACTGCAAACAGCCCCTTTGAAATTAACAGCTTATGCAAAGCTTTTGAGAGCAATGGAAGATATTCATGATGTCATACCAAGCAAAAGGGCAGCTACATTAAATAATCAATTGAGGGATGTACCTATCTAATGTAAGAGGATGAAGAGCAGGCCAGGCATGGTGGCACACATCTGTAATCCCAGCATTTGGGAGGCAGAAGCAGAAGGATGGCCACAAGTCTGAAGCCAACCTGGACTACAAAGTGAGTTCAACACCACCCCAAACTGCAATGTAAGACCCGGTCTCAAAAAGAAAAAAGCAACAAGAAAAAAGGGCATTAAAACTATATCACTAGCAGTGTTAGCTTCTGATTTTTCTTCCTTCCTATGGCTTCATACTTGTGAATATTTTCTGAAAAGAATATATGATTTTCAATCACATCAAAGAAATTTATAAAATCCTGAATTTTACATTAAAAAATAAAGCTTTAAGAAAACTATCCTTTGAGGCTACACGCTCACGGCAGTCTGATATCACCTCTACACAGGGCTGGGTGAGAGAAGAACTTGCCTCTCCTCACCACTACATGGTGTCCAGGAAGACAGTGGCCCATACAGTGGTATCTGTGAGAGATGTGCCTGAGGAGGCATACAAATGCAAATGCAAAATATGTGCCTTCAAGTGCCCAGGACTGGAAACGTTTGGTATTTTAAAAAAAAGAAAAGGCAGTTCTTTGTTCACTGCATTTACTTTTTTGAGTTAGGGTCTCATGGTGTTGTCTACACTGGCTTCAAATTCCTGTCTTAGGGCCTGGGATATAGATCAGCGACACAGTGCCTGCCTGGCACACGCAAGGTCTTGAGTTCAATTCCCAGTACCAAAAACACCCCAACAAACAAACAAACAAACAAACAAAAACACTGCTCCTGTCTTAGCTGCTCAAGTAGCAGAACTATAGGCACATGCCACTATCCCTAGCTTGTACCATGTATTTAAAAAGATTAGGGAAAAGTTTTAAAAATTTTTTTAAAAAAGATTAGGGACTGTTTATAAGCAGGACTTAAAACTTGCAAGACTTTCCCAATTATATGGAGTAAAAAAAGTCCCCCATGAACTCATCCTACAAAAAATACAGCTGAAATTCGTCTACTAAAGATGTTACAGTACAGGCTTCCTATGACCGACAGTAATACATTACCTGATCGCCCTTCATAATCTTCTTAGCCTTCATATTTATGTAATAGTCTCCCCACAGGGTTTTCAAAAGCACTTCCTTTTTGATACCAATTTTTTGACTATAGATTTTGGCAAATTGCTCAATTCTGAAAGAAAGCCAAGAGTTCATGTTATTAATAATAATAAATATGCAAATAGGTAACACTTGGGTGCTTCTGCAACAGGTACTAATCAAAGTTCTTGCCATACAGTACTAGCTATAACCATTCCAATTACCTTACAAATCATCCTCACTTTACAGAAAAGGATAGTGCAGCACAAACGCACCACACAGTGTTAAGCCGGAGTTCAAACTCAAGTAGTCTGATGCCAGAGCCCACCTTCTTATCCAGTATTCTACATTAATATGAATTAGAATTCATGCTATACCTTCCTTCATTTTAATATATAAAAAAAGAAAAGAAACAAAGGTAAAGGAAATGTACGCTCCAACTGACCATCACATCTGTGCCAACAACAGAACCTTATTCCAGGTCTTCACTGCTATATGTGACAGCTGTTTACAAAGTAGATTAACTTTAGAGCTAGAACTGGCCCAAATCAGTTTCTTAGCATCCTGGATTAAATGGAAAACATACACAGACTTATCTAACTCTCACCTGACCATCAAGAAAGCAGATAGCATGATGGCCTCCACCCCTGGGAGAGCACCCAATCAGCACCTAAGGGTACTCTGTGTATCACTGCGCTGTCCAGAACAAAGGACCTAGGAGGTACCTTCTCTGCAGAGAACTGTTTCTAATCTAAGCTTGAGTCTATAACTGTTCAAGGTCCAGTATCTTACAAGATGCCTAATCAGGAATATTCTCTTCACCACTCCTTTTTAACACTGTACTAGAAACACAAGCTAATGCAGTAAGAAAAGGAAATAAAACTAATGATTAGAAAGGAAGAAATAACCCTACTCTGCAGATTACACAATCATCTCCGTAGAAAATCCCAAAGAATTAACATACCACTGGAACTAATAAACTAGTATAGTACAGTTACATATAAGGTTAATATGTAAGTCACTTTCTATATATATCAAGAGTGAATAAATTCAATTTGAAATCAAAATAATATCATTCACATTAATGCCCCCCAAAAAACACAAGTATAAATCTAAGAAAGTATATGTAAAAGCTATATGAGACAAATTACAAAAAACTCTGATGAAAGAAATCAAAGAACTAAATAAATGGAGAGATTGATCCCTTATTCATGGATAGGAACATCTCAATACTGTCAAGATGGCAGTTCTTACCAACTTCACCTTCAGATCCAATATAACCTCAATTAAAATTGCAACAAGTTATTTTCTGAATAACAACAAACTGATTTTAAACTACATGGGACAACAAAAGACCCAGAATACCTAACACAATACTAAAGAACAAAACTGAACATACTAACTACACCAAACTTCCAGCTACAAAGCCACAGTAATCAAGACAATGTGGTACATGTGAATGAACGAACAGACCAATGGACAGAGTAGAGAGCTCAAAAAACAGATCCACATAAATACAGTCAACTGATCTTTTTTAACAAAAGGGCCATGGCAACATAATAGAGGAAAAACAGTCTTTTCAACAAATGGTATCTCAGTAACTGGACAGCTACATGTCAAAAAGAGAAAGAAATCTAGACATAATCACATATTCTTCACAAAATAATTAACTGAAAATGGATCACAGCCACATCATGTCATCCAGAAGCTGCAAACTGAAACAATGATGAGCTAAACCACACACCCCTTAGAATGGCTAAAATCCAGAGCCAATAAACAGCACGTACAGGCAAGGATGTGGAGAAACAGAAACATCACTAACTGCTAATGGCAAGGCAAAGCGGCACATACTTTGGAAGACAGTTGGTCAGTTTCTTACAAAACTAAACATACCCTTACGTCATAACAATCATAAACCATGGTTTTTATTCATTACATTGACTGAAACATGTCTATGCAAAAACCTGCACATGGATGGTTATAGCAGTCCAATCAAAACTGCTAAAACTCGAGAGTAATCAAGGTAACTTTTAAATGAGTAAATGGACAAACTGAGGTACAACCAGACAATGAAATGTTATTCAGCACTAAGAGATGAACTATCGACCCATGAGAAAACAGGAAAGCAACTTAAACACTTATTACTCAGTCAAAGAACCCAGTGAGGAAAAGGGTACATGCTGTTGATTCTAACTACGGGGCATTTCAAAAAAGTCAAAACTATGGAGATACTAAAGGAATCCATAGTTGCTCTGGATTGGGAGGAAGGAGTGATGACGAGGTGAACCAGAGGAGCTTTAGAGCAGTGAAACTATTCTACATGGTACTACAGAGTGAACACGTGACCCCTCACACCTGTCCAAATGTGTAAAATGCATAACACCACCAAGAGTGGGCCCTAATGAGGTCTTTGGGTGATAATGATGTGTCAGTGTAGGTTAACCAAGTGCAACAAATGTACTAAGAGTAACAGTTAATCTGTATGTCGGAACAAAGGACTGAAATCTGTCTTCCACTCGAATTTGATGGGAAGCCAAAACTGCTATAAAACATGTAGTTAAAAAAGACTACTCCCATTTGTTGCTCTAGAGAAAGAACCTAATATTAGCACACTGTAGGCAATTCCTTCCAGGTAAAAACTGTGGTACTGCTAAAACGTAGCAGTTAATGAAAATTGAGGTAAGCTCCATTGATGTCATTCTTAAGAAGCTCTGATTACGGAAGGAATCAGAAATGTTAAAAGCCATCAAGCACAAGCTTAGAAGCAAAACTAGACACTACAGAAAGTGCTGAAAATAAATATCCTGTGACCCTTCTCAGAAGGTACTTTTTTTTTTTTTATGTCTTCTTGAGACAGGGTCTCCTTATGCAGTTCAGGCTGGTCTTGAACTTGCAATGATCCTCCTGCCTCCAAAGTGCTAGGATTCCAGGTGTGCACCACCATGCCTGGCATCAGAGTGATGAGAGAGCCAATCACAAACCAAAATCAATATAGTTCTAGACTGCTTACATTGGCAGGTAAATTCAATTCATTAATTTCTAAGTAATTTGCTATCGTAAATTTCATTTCCTATTTGATCCAATACTTATTTAGCATAGGCTTTTAAAAACTTTTCCAAAATGTTGATTTCTGTAAAATCTGTGTATTAATTTATGCATGTTTTTGCCTTTTGAAGGAGGAAATGCCCCTTTCCCCACAAGTCTCCTCTCACTCCAAGGACTGGGAGGCTCCTTCCCAATAAGGGAGCACCAGAAGGAGCCAGGGAGAATTGCTATTCTTCCCAAAGCAGACAGCCGTCTAACTCCTGGTCTCTGGTGGTCCTGCACACCTATAACAGGGCAGGGTCTTGCTCCCAAATGCAAATCAACTCTTAGCTCTGCAGCTTTCCATCTGACAACACCAGATTGTGCCAGGTGGGCTGCAGTTCTCCACACAGCAAAGGTCTTTTAGCAGAGGAAGAGAACAGAAGACAATCACCAGGGCCTGTGCTCACAAGCAGCCTTTACCTAATTCTTGCAGGGATGTTTGCTTTTCAGGGGTGATATCTGTTGGAGTTCCAGTGAATAAAGCTGAAACTCTGATTTCTGATTGGCAACTTGTTCTATTCTTAAGACACTTAAAACTAGAGATACTGACTAAGTGATTAACACATCAAACTTGTTACTTTTATTCAGGCTGGCCTTGAACTCACTATGCAGCCCAGGTTGGCCTCAAACTCATAGCAATCCTCCTGCTTCTACTTCCTGAGTGCTGAGACTATAAGCACATGCCATCATGCCTGACTTTGTTACATTTTCATATATTTCAAATTTGAATCTTTTTTCAGAAACAATATAGGGCTAATTTTGTATATCCGTCACTGATGCTTAAAACAAACATACTATTTATGAGTACTATGTGTCTGTCTAATTAACGAGTTGTCAGTGATGTTAAAATCTCCAAATCATGAGCCTATAAAGGTCTACTTATAATTCTGTTTTTGTCCTATGCAGCACATTATCTGATAAACAGAATTAAGTCTCTGCTACTGAAATATCCATTACCCCTATAAAAATTCTCTTTATGCCACAACTTACTTGGCATGAATTTTACTTTTTTACTAATACTGCCAAGTTTGCTTGCTTTCTGTTCACAGCTGATTGATGTGTCTAAGCCAAAGCTTTGGTAGTTAGCCTCTGTTCATTAGGCTTTATACTTTTCTACTTTTGTAGTAAACTTCTGGATTTGTTTTCTTTAGTAAATTTTCTTTCTTTAAAATACTTTAGCTCCTTAATGGGGGATTACATACATTTATTGTCACAACCACTGGCACCAGTTGGATTTGTAGTGCTGTTTCTGTTCACACTGCCAGTGCATTACCCCAACTATGTCACAGTTTCTTCTAGCTTGCAAAATGATAAATATTCTGCTTGTAATTTTAAGTGATTAAAGATTTTCATAACTCCTAAAACCTCATGAACCATAAATTACACTTAAGACACTCAAGAATGAGACATCTGTTCACTTATCTTCAAGCTTTTGAGACATAGTACAGAAGAGTGACTAGAGGGTAAACATAGGTATGCTCCTAAATCTGTCCTGGTAATAGATGTGAATCCAGTGGAATAGTTGTGTAGGTTGCAGAAAGAATCTAAGTCCCTATTTGAGATCAGTAGAACTGAGAACCCAGCTTTATAGTGTAAGGACAGGAAAGAAGAAATGATGAGACATTGTGCACCAAAATCTTAGAATCCTCTAGGTAATGATGATCCACCTTTGTCTAACACAAGGGACTCATAGTATCTAAATATGTCAAAAGTTGAAAGGGATACAGAAGTTACCCATATTCTATACATTTAAGACTTACCCCCATTCCTTCTCCTTCTGGGAAACCTCCCAGTTTGCCAGATTGACTAAAATTAGCATAAAACATTAATTATGAAAATCATTACAAGAAAAGGACAAGCCCTCCACCTTGTGGCTCACTAGCAGAATACTCTCAAATTAGGAATCAGCAAGTATGACCCTGTAATACCACCGAATGAGTTATTGGACAGTCTTACTGGAGGAAATTCTTAGAAATCATCTTAGACCAACATTCTTATTTTCAGATGGGAAACCGAAGCCCAGAGAGGTGATAATGCTATGCCAGCAACCATATTAGAATAAGTGTAAATTCTCTGCAGGTTCATACTCTCCCATCTTCATTGTATACCTGAATTCATTTATGTTCATTATGACCTTCCAGGCACCAAATGGACTTCAGTTTGTAATTTTTTACTAACATGGAAATTATGATATTATATTATGCTGCTCAAGGTAAAATCTGTTTAGTCAAAAGGAAACTGGGGAATAAACTCCTATTAAAGGAGGACAAGGAAAAGCCAGAGATTGGTTCCATGATTCCCAAGCCTTGTACTCTGCTGAACTGCTAATCCTTCTTCTTTTCCATTTCCTGGTCATCCTGACACATTTCAGAGCATATACTGTTTTCTCCTGGTGCACTATTTCTGGTTCTAAGACTTCTGCACATTACATGCAAAATGAAGCCCATAACTAGTGTAAACTTTGTTATAGCCCCACAATCACTTATCCAAGCCAAAGACATTTTTTTCTCAAAAAAAAAAAAAAACCCTTTAATTACAGGATTGGATTTTTAAAAAATTCCACAGCTCAACAATGACTATAGTTAAGAAATATAAATAAAAATTACTATCATTGTTCATGGCCTCAATATGTACATATTCAGAAGAGGTAATAAGAAGAAACATGAACCCTATACTCTATAGGGAACACCTTAGTGAAGAAATCTGGTAAGAAAACGCAAACTGTAAGAGTCAGACAGACTATAAGCTTAATATCAGCACTTCCAATTACAGCGAGTGATGTTAAATTCCTCAATGTTTTTGAGCCTTAGATAATAAATATCCATATACATTTCAAAGAATGATTGTAAGAACTCAGTGAAATTTAAATAAAGTTACTAACTCTATACCTAGCATAGAAAGCTTCAATATTACCATATTAACTTCTGTTAGAGTAGGTATATTTGCTGACAGATGCATAAATAACTTCAAAAAGATACACAACAAACTGTTAGGAGATGAACTGAGCTAAGGGATAGGTGGAAGACTTTTGTGGTATACAGAGTTGTACATTTTTAATTTATTCAAAGAATAAAACTTTAAAATCTACAAAGAGATGCAACACTGACACAACATTCCAAAATCAACAAATGTAATCTAGCATGGCAACAAATTAAAGAAAATTGGGATTATATTAATACTAATACAGACAAGCCACATGACAAAATCTGACACTCACTTATAATAATGATACTCAGAAAAAAAGAAACACTGAAGGATGTCCTCAACTTGCTGAAGAACGTCTAGACTCTAATAGACATTCCTAGCAGTGAAAGACTAGCCTGAAGTAGTGATGTACACCTGTAATCCCTGCACCCTGGGGGACGGAGTCAGGAAGATCACAAGCTGGAGCCAAGCTAAGGGACTTAGTGACACCCTGTATCAAAATAAAATAAAGGGTCATGGAGGTGGCTCAGTGTGAAGGCCTTGGGTTCAATCTTCAGTACAAAAAATAAAAATAAATTTAAAAAGACAATGTTTCCTTGTCAAGACTGGGAATAAGGCAAGGATGCCCACCCGCAGCACTCTTAGACAGTGCTGGGAGGTCCCCCCAGCGCAGTAAGACATGGCAAGAAAAGGTCACAGTACACAAGATGTACATACAATGACCAAGTATATTTATACATACTGAAAGCAAGTATGTGAAAAAAGGCCTAAATGTAATTAAGTATATGATTCAATCTGAAAATTATAAAATGCTGATAAGAGATATCAATGAAAATCTAAATAAATGGAGAGCTATATAGTGTTCATGAGACAGACTCGGGCTGAGGATGTATCTCAGTAGCAGAGCACTTGTCTAGCATGCACAAAGCCCAGGGTTCTCATTATTTTTTTCTTTACCCTCCCTTCCTTTTCCCCTCCCTGCTCCCTAGTTACCCTTCCAATTTGAACGTTTTCTTATTTCATAGTATCTGTTATACACTTTGGTCCTTTCAGTTTCTCACACCAGAGAAACAATGCAGTATTTACACATATATCTGATTTATTTCACTTAAGAGCATGTCCTTAGAGTATATCCACCTAGCTCGAAATGTCTTAGGCTTATCCTTCTTTATGGCACAGTTCTACTCTACTGTGCTAAAAAACAGAAAATTAAGAAAAAAGGGAAACAAAGCTTTCATAAATAGGGGAGGAAAGAGGGGTTGAAGGGAGAGGAGGGGAATGAGGAAAAAAAGAATCAAGTCATATCATGTACAAGTACTAATTCCCTATAATGGATGTGATCATTTTAAAAACATATAAAACATACCAATAAACTTAATTAAAAAAAAAAAACAAAGCCCTGGGTTCAATCTCCAGCATCACCAAAACAAAAAGATGAATTATAAGACTCAAAATAACAAAGATAGCAATTCTCCATAAATTAATATACAGATTACCATAAAATTTCCATCAAACTCCTACCAACATTTATTTTGCAGATACACTTAAGATTATTATGAAATTTATGTAAGAAGGCATAGACCCTTGAAGAGGTAAGTAATTTTGAAAAAAAATATTGGCAGAAATAATCTCAAGATTTATTTTATACTTAGAATAATCAATATTATGTGGTAGTTAGAAAGACAAATACAGAGGTCAATGGAACAGAACAGAACACTCAGACCCACACAAATATGTCCAGCTTTATTTTTCCCCTAGTACTAGGGACTGAAACCAGGACATTTGCAATGAGCTACATCCCCAGACCCCTTCTGCTAATTTTTATCTTTTTGGCAATGGGTTCTTCTTAAATCACTAAATTGCCCTGTCTGGATTCCAACTTGTGATCCTCCTGCCTCAGCATCCCAGAGTGTTGGGATTACAGGCATATGCCAACACATTTGGCTTCCAATTGGTTTTGACAAAGGTATAAAAACAATGGAAGGATAAGCTTTGGGGAAAAAAAGATACAAGAATAATTGGACATCCACAGGCAAAAATAACTAATTAATCTTGACCTAATCCTTACACCATATATAAAAATTACTCAAAACATTTCACAGACTCAAATGTAAAAAGTGAAACTATAAAACATTTAGCAAAAAAAAAAAAAAATCAAAATCTTTAGGATCTAAGGATAGGCAAAGAGTTTTTAAACTTGACTCTAAAAGCAAGACCCAGCCAGGCATGCTAGTGCATGCCTGAAATCCCAGCACCCAGGAGGCAGAGGCAGGAGGACTATTGTGAATTTGAGGCCAGCCTGGGCTATAAAGTGAGCTCAAGCCCAGCCTGAACTGCATAGTGAGACCTTGTCTTAAAAGACTTAAATAAATAAATAAATAAATAAATAAAAGTAAGACCCATAAAAAGCAAAAGTGGGACTTCCGGGAAGATGGTGACCGGGTGAGCAGTAGAGAAAGATCCTCCTGTAGGATCGCCACCCGGACACCGGAATATAACAACATGAGAAAGACAGGAAGGAGAGAAATGGGTCCCCTGGACTCAGGAATGATCTGAAATGAGAATTGAAGCCCTCAGAAAGAGCAAACAAGACCTCTCCTGGAGGAAAGGCTCAGAGGGCCGCCATGGCACAGTTGGAGGAAGAGGAGGCAGAGAAGGAGGGAGTCACCACTCCAAACACACCCTTGGCCCGCTCCCTCATTCCACCAGTCACAGCTTCAGCTTCAGAGGCCTGTGCTCATGGGAGCCTCCCGACTCAGCCAGGGCAGAAAAGAGTTCGGAGAGCTGGTCCAGGACTGGAGCGGAGAAAGTGCAACCCAGAAAAGAGGCAGTGGCGGTCAGGAGGTGTTGTCAAACCCAGTGTGAGGATGAGAAGTTACAACAGCCACTAAAACAGAATCCCCACTCTGGGGCAACCTTTCTAATCAGAGCCCTAAGGCAAGGTGGAGTCAAAACAACCAGTACACAGCCCACCACACCCAGCTGTATGCCTGCCCTGAGGCTGTGGCCTCCTGCTTTTCCACTATGTGAGCAACTACCAGCAGAGAGCAGTGGTAGCGACCCGAGGGCCACAGCAATTCCCAGGGATCCAGCCAAAGAACAAACAGGAACTGGAGCACAACAGTAAGAGAACTGCAGATGGAAGTGGACCACATGGCCCCATGCCCTTCTCATTCCAACACCAATCAGGAAGTATGAGCTGAGTTACAAAGGCTTCAGCTCCCACCCTGAACTCCCTCTGTGAGCACCTTGAGTCTTGGTGGCCCAAGCACTCAACATGTGTTCCTGAGAGCAACAGGCTGAGTCCACGGACTTCAGAACGCACCCTAAACTACTAATATGAGCACCAAGAGGGACTTCATACTGCTTGCATATATCAACCCTGTATAAACCCATAGCAACAAATTGCACAAAAAGCAGCAGTCCTGGAGTCCAAGAGACAACAACATACTCTACACAGCAGACTAGAGAAAATCCTCCAATTCTCTTCCAGAACTAATAACTAAACTTAGTACACACCCTGGACTACCACAGTGAGCACGGGTAGCGGAGACCTCACACCCTTGTACCCAGCATCGTAAGTGCACCCAATGCCCAGCTGCAAGTGATGGGGAGCGGCAACACTGGAGATCAAGAGGTGGAAGAAGGCAAAGACTTGGAACTAGGGGGCAGACCCGGTTCTCCAGCTGGGTGGGGATAGCCTCCAAAGAGTCATAGGCACCCTGCAGGGAGACACTAGTGGCCTATAAGGGGACCCAGGGGGCCTTGACACAAAGCTCAGCAGCCTGAGTGGGGAGGGGACTCACTCCAGACTACATGAGAACCGTGAAGACCTGGACTGGGCCTCCAGCAGCAGAGCAACAGGGCAGAGCCCGGTGGTTCATGGGGGGCAACACAGTGGACTCAACCAGGCCCCCAGGAGCGTGGTGAGGGGGCGGAGCCTGGCAGTCCACGGGGCGACCCTGTGGATTCAACCAGGGCCCAGACAGCGTGGTGATGGGGTGGAGCCCAGCGGTCCATGGGGGCGACCCTGTGGATTTGACTGGACCCTGGGAGCAGCTTGCCAGGGTGGAGGCCTGCAGTTCGCCAGGGCAACCCTGAGGACTCAACCGGGCCTCTGGATGCGCTGTATTGAGGCAGAGCCTGGTGGTTCACTGAGTAACCCCAGCTACTCAAACCGGACCCCCAATGGCCTTGAGGGCTTGTCAATGGGGGCCTGACCATAGTGAACCTGCTTCCCTATCTACCGTCTTTGAGGATGGGTGCTTTTCTACCTCCTGCCATAGCAATTTGTGTATACCCTTGTTTGTTACAGCATAATTTGAAGCAGCCATGTCTCTTCCCAATGTAAGTGCCCAAGGGAGTAAATAAACCCAAAAGTACAGTTATTGTCAGAGGGAAGATGACTGATTGGGTGGTAGAACAGAGATGAGAGTGGCGAAAATTGACTAATCAAACCGAGCCATCATCTGTATCACAGTAACAAATGCAAAGATAACATTATTGAATACGGCATCCAGTGTTAATTCCCTATTATCTTCTCTATAATTTGGTATTTCCTTTATTGTTTTTGTGTATTTCCTTTATTGTTTTTGTGTTAACAAATGAGAAGATAACATTATGTAATACAGCATCCAGTGCTAATTTCCTACTATCATTATAATTTTGTATTTCCTATATTGTTTTTGTGTTATTCTGGCTTATATATCTCCATTCTTTTGTCCTTAAAATAAAAAAATTTTTTAAAAAAGCAGAAGTTGTAACCTGGACTCTACCCAAACTAAAAACTTCGCTCTGTCAAATTCACTGTTCAAAGAATGTCAAGCCAAATTACACACTAGGAGAGAATAGTACCTGCCAAGGACACATGACACAAATATTTAAATTATACAACTCTTATGAAAGTCCACAGTACAAAGACAAGTGAATCAATTAGAAAATGAGTGGAGGGGACCACTGAGGGGACTCCTCCTGAAATAAGACAATTTGCCTCCATTTTGGTTCACCTTTGCCCTATTCCCATTTACTGCAATACACAGAGCTGACAAGGGAGATGTTCTATTCCTTGATTGGCCATAAGCAGTGCAGACTGGGTCTAGCTGAGGTCCCACGTGTAGCCTTTGAAGCAAAGCATCAGGTCTGTATGCAATCCTGCCTAAGGCTCCCTCCTACTAAGTGTGAGCTAATGGTAATGAGCTAGGTCTAGAGATACCGCAGTGTTGGCTGGGATGCAGCTCCAAAAAAGCAGCAGTGATGTGCCAAGGCAAATAAGGCCAGCACAGAGCTGAAGCAGCAGACCCTAAACACAATATACTTCCAAACTGTGTTGTGCAGATTCCTTCAGACTTAGAGGCCACCTGCTAACCGGAACTGGTACTCGTTCCACATGCCTCACTGCATATTGCAAAGGTGCCACTGTTCCTCCTACCTAGCCCAGCTCACAAAATTCACATAGTTTCCACCATCCTCACAGTCACTCTACCCCTAGCCACTTCCCTCCTCATGAATTAATAAAACCCGGTTTGGCCCCAGTTGAGGCCTTTGTTTCAGTTGGTCTTTGTCCCAACTGAACTTAGAACCTCTTGGCTCCCCAGAGTGGCAGATATGTCTCTGTCTCTTTTCTCTCACCACGAATCGCACAGGAAGTGGTAGATTGGAATTTACTCAAGAAAATTGCAATAAATTTTCTCTGGGATTACAATATATAAACTCTAGACCACGAAGAGGTTTGGGCATTTATAAATGTGAAAGCAACATGAAGAGACATTTCACCCACGAGGATGTACAGACAAGCCAGTGCAGAAAAACACTTCAACATCACTAGGTGATAGGAAAACAAAACCTAACACAATTTATCAGTACCCCACCACTAGGGTGGTCAAAAGAACAACAGGGACAACACCAAGTGATGGTGAAAATACAGAAAAGCTAGATCTCTCATGTATTGCCGATGGGAACATAAAATGGTACAGCCCCTCTGGAGAGCAAACTAAGATTGTAACTACCATATGACGTAGCAAATGGTATTTACCCCAAAGAAATAAAAACTTATATTTACACAAAAATTTGTGCACGAATGTATCTATCAGCTTTACATATTAGCCCCAAACTGGAAAAAATACAGATGACTTTTAACAAGGGAAATGGTTAAACTTTGATAAAGCCAACCATAAAATGCTACTAGCAATAAATGGAAACCAACGATTACAGGTGGAGCATCCCCAATCCAAAAATCTGTATCTAAAACTTTTTGAGGGCTGGCACACTACAAGTAGAAATTCCACCACGACCTCATGCGCTGGTTCCCAGTCAAAACACAGGCACAATCAAAATACTGCATAAAGTTACCTTTGAGCAATGTGTATGACAGGCCTATGAAACAATAAAAAAAACCACTTGGGTTCCCTCCCCCAGATATCTCATTATGTATGTACAAATACTCCACAACCTGAAAAACCCTAAACCTAAGACACCTCTAGTTCTGAGCACTCCTGACAAGGAAGACTGGACTGGTGACACACACAGCTTCGACAAACTAGGGAAAAATGCCGGGTAAAGGAGCCAATCCAGAAGAGGTTATATGTTGTTTAGTTCCATTTCTATGGCATTCTTGAAATGACAAATTATAGAAATGGAAAATGGGAATGTTGGTCAGAGGTTAGAAGGGTGCGTGGGTGGGAAGGTATGTGGTATGTGGTCCTTGCAGGGATGGAAATGTTCTCTACGCTAACTGCTTTGATGTCAGTGTCCCAATGTGATACTGTACTACTGTTGTAAGATGTTACCTTGGGGGGAGTGGAATAAAGGATACAAGAGAATTCTCCGTATTATTTTTTACAACTATGTGTGAGTCTACAATTATCTCAAAAGCCCAGCTTTATGTGAAGTCCACAAAGATTTAATTAGACAAAAAAACACTTACCCAAAGCCCCAGCCATCTATGGCACTGGTGAACACCACATTCCCCTGCTCTGGAGAGAAATAGAGGTGAGAGTCATCTGTGTCCTCCAAGCCAGTGCTCCAGTCATACACCTGCTCTCCTGGTTCAGAATTTGGATTTACCTGGGACTCAGTTTCTCTCTCTGCTCTTTCTTCTAGGACTTTAGAAGTAAAAAGAGTTCCTGTCAGTGCGTTAATCTAGGAGAGACGGTGAGATGGCAGAGCGTCATTCAGATGCTTAGCATGCTCACAGCAGGAGACACACTTATGTCCAACCCCTCTTAAGGCTAGAAGCATCATCATCATCACTTGGCCCCATTGGAAGAGACATTTATAATCAATCAATAATTAATTCAGTGTGTTCATCATTCAAAACTAAATTAGCTTTTATAGTCATTTCTATGATTACTATTACTGATGTAAACACTGATGTGTCATCTTCATTTTTTTAGTACTGGGGAAGCAGTACTGTTAGACACTCCTGGTTTCCAAATTCCAAAATCCTAGTTTGTAACCTTCACGAACTCCCGTACCCATTTCTCACACTCCTCTCTCAGGGCTTCTTCCCAGCTTCTAAGCCCCTCCCATTTTCACTTCCAATAAATAATCTTGTTTTCTACCAAGAAAAGAAAATAGAACCGATTACTCAGAATTCTGCAAGTTCCCTATGTTCAACCTAGAAGCCAGTTCAAACCCACAAGTGCTGCTGGCCCTTCTCCTACCCAGCAGGACAGGTCACTTCTACAGAGTACCTCTGCAGGGCAGGTACTTCTACACCTCTGCCCATATCTGCAGGGAACTGGTTCCACTAAACACTCTTTTTTCAGAGTTCTACCTTATTTCTTCCATTTAGCAAATAAACATTCTCAAACTGATCTTGTCAATGGCTATTCCTTGTCTTAAACAAATTTCAACGTTTATGCATGCCATACGAGCCTCACCAAAATCTATGTCTTCCCTTCCTTTCCCCTACCTCTCATCACTGCTTAACATGATCTAATCTTCAGCTACACCAACTTCCTTGGAAGAAACTGTACCATGCTTTCACTTGCCCTTATGACTTTGCACATCTTATTCCAGCTCTTCTGAATGTCCTTCCTCTCACCTCTACCTAGCAAAATGTCACCTTCCTTGCAGCTTAAGGCTTCCCCAGCCAGATGTTTTGTCTCTTCCCTCTTAACCCAGACTCTCTTGTATCACACCCAGAGCTGATCTCATCATTCAGATCTCTCTTTCCTCTCCCCTACTACACCCATACTACATTGTGAGCTCTTTGAAAACAGACTCTAAACTGTCCATCTTGATATTCACAATACCTAGCATACAATGGGCATTTGATATTTCATTTATACAACATACACACTGCTGAATAAATAAATGCTTGGATAACATTTCATCTAGAGACAGGTGGTACCAAACCACAAAGTTTTAAACAGGAGAGCCTACTGTGCAACCTTTTGGCGAACAATGCCTCCAGCAGATAACAGGCCAGCTCTGCTGCCTCAGCCATGTGCGAGGATTTAAGCAAGCATTGTAAGTATGGAACTGAATTCTGTGAGCAACGCCTCACACTTCAACTTCATTGAAACTTTCTTTTTAAAACACTAAAGAACACCATACCTGTTCCAAAATATTCTTGAGGTGAGAATAGGCCTCATGTGGACTGAATTTTAATTCCACTATCAAACGATCTATCTTATTAATCACTAAAACAGGACGTATGTTTTCGAGCCATGCTTGGCGCAGAACTGCCTGTGTCTGATAAAAACAGAATGAGAAATGTAAAAGTCAGTATTTGCAGTAATTACAACACATATGAAATCTTGATTAACAACCACTATACCCCAATATTCTTTTATCAGAGCTTGGACTGCACAAGTCAGACAGGGGGCCTCCACAAGCACACATACAACACAGCAGCAGAGAACTATGGGCAAGAATCATCTTTGCAATTGTGGAACTGACACCTTGTTTAAGACAAATAAATAAGATCCTGTAGAGACAGCAAAGAGCCAGGTAGAAATATGTGTGTATGTGTCTACAGACAGAGACACACATGCACACACAGAGAGAGTTAAGGTAGTCATTATAAAACAGACACCCACGATACCAGCACAAAGGTCAAAAAATAAAACATTTCCCCAGAAAACACCTGCTGGACCCTCTGACTGGAACATGGTCTCTGGCAAAAACTGCTGTTTCAGTGCTCTAAAGTCAGGTGTATAATCTCATGTCCTGCAGACACCATACCGACAGAGGCTGTGCTTCTCCAGTAGGGACACTTGAGCCCTCAGCAGAAATCAAGACAGCGGCCACAGGACAATCACAGCCCATCTTTGGGCTGTGAGTAACTTAACCCTTTTATTATTGTTTTTATTGTTTTTAAAACATTAAAACAAACATATATATTCAGGAGTGGAATACAAAAGTGACTTTTGAAAAAAAATGATAAAACGTAAGTTTTCAAAAACATTTTAAATGAAACAAATGTAGCTACTCTGGACTCCAACTCAACCAGAATCCTGTGTTCCCTCTGGTCTTAGGTGAATTTTTCTAGCTGGAGCTGGAAGAGCAGAAGAATAAGGCAGGGAAGTAGAAAAGGAATGTTTATGTGTGAGTAGGTGGAGGCAGAACTGGAGACTGAGTAGCCAAAAGAAGACATTTCCTCCTGTCTAGCTCTTGTAATGCTTTCACCACTCACAATTCAGGCCCCCCCCAGTGTCCCACCATTTTATACTGCACCCCTAAGAGGACAGAACAGACTTCAAAGAATCTAAGTTGAAGTCATCCTGTCTAGTATCCTTCAAAGTGCTGGTGATTTAACTTCACTACCGAGGGAACATTATCAAATGTGAAATATAAAACCACCTGTCTGTCAGCAAAATGCCCGAGGAGGCCATAGTAACTAATAGTTTCTCCTCTTCCTCTACCATTTAGCCAGTTAAGTATTTCCCCACCACACTATTACCTGTGGACAGACCCCTTCCACAGCATCTACCACAATGATGCACCCATCACAAATGCGAACAGCTGTTGACACTTCGGAGGAGAAGTCCACATGCCCTGGGGAGTCTATGAGATTAATCAGGTACTCCAGGTTATCTGAAATGAAGTTTGAAAACACACATTTTCAGCTATGCAGGTATAGAATACTCTTCCTCAGGCATTCTAGAAAAGGGAAGCTTCCAAGGAAAAAGTAAACAAAACTCAAAGGACCTAACAGCTCAACCAAGAGTTCTCATTCCAACTTCTTCTCTCACTGTGGGGATGTACTGACTCCAAAGAGCACCTACAGAAAATGCTTAAGGACTGTATGATTACCGTAACATACATCACTTAGTAAGAGGTTAGTGTGCTGGTGCTATGCATCAGTGCTAGAACACCTGCCTGCTGCACACAGGCCCTGGATTCACTCCTCAGCACTAGAGGGGAAAAAAACACTTACTGTGAGCCAGGCACTGTGCTAAACACTCTCAATGTGCTAAGTGCCTTATGGAGCGCTGACACTGGCCCTATGAGAGAAATTACATTCTTCTGATCTTATAGATTAGGAAACAGAAAAAAAAAGATACCGGTGCCTATAGGACATAAGTGAAAGCTGTTCAAAGGAGCCCACGCGCTAACTTCTGCCAGGTATCTTTTGAAAGAGTGGCATATAAATGTGCTCAATTGAGGTTTAAACTAAAGCCTAAAAAATTCTACAAAAATTTACAAAATTCGTAAAAATTCTACAGTTACTTAAACAGAAGCTCTGTGCCAAGCTGTGTGCTATGTGCACTCACACAGATAGTCATTTCTGACACAACAAATGTGACCATCACCCTGTCACTAACATTCACATGACTTATCAACCATCAATCCCAGCCAGCCAGAACTGGTCACACTGGGTCACAGAGATTTAGCCTTACATCATAGCCTAGTAAACCAAATGAAATACAGTGAATCTATACAGTCTTACAATCATTCTCCATTACTGCTACATTTGATAGAAGTCTTTTTTAAAAGCAAAATAATTACATCCTTTTGTTCCTCCCCTTAACTCAGTGTTTATTAAGTCTAGAGTACTCAAGAATTACTGTAGGGATGACTGTTATCATTTATGACCATTTAAAAAAGGGCACCTCAATGTAATTTTAATGACTTGGTTTGTGCCCCAGGTAGTAAGAGAATGATAAAACACAACAACAGTAACTATAGCTGAAGCTGTCATTTAAGGATTGCCTATGCCTGACACTGTTCTAAGTACATAATGTGTACATTATATACTACAGCAGTTCCCTGCACGGGCCCCTTTCACAGAACAGTTCACCAGAGCACACATGAGGCAAGCGTCTGTCTTAGGGCTAGCCAGCTAGAATCTGACTCTGGATTTAACTGTCTGAGATCAAACAATACACAATGGTAGAGAAGTTCAAACCCATCTACCTCCAAAGACTATACCTTAAAGATTACATCTAGGATGGCATTAAGCTTTACTCTACGATTGAGCGTGTAGTAAAACCTTGAAAGAGCAGGGGAAAGACTTCTTGGAGCTCACAGGAGGTCACCGTTCTCAGTACTGCTGCCCCCACCCCCATGGTCTTTATCTGTGAAGTGCTTTGTAAGGGACTCTGGCCCTGTTTCAGCTACTACAGAAAGCTCCAACCAAAGACTGGATACCTTCAAAGAGGAGTCAAATAACCAGGTCCTGGAGCATGGGCCCACTGTGTAGAATCAAGCCTCTCTGTCAGTTCTTCCCACTATCCTCTTGGATATGCACCACGGTCTCAACAAGAAAAATGAACAAGTCTAGCAAGTCTGGAGTCCTATCACGTAAAGTAAAAGCTGCAAGATTCTTGAAATCACTGGGAATTTCCATAGCCTAACCCTTCACCTCAGAAATGCTGTTTACCCTCAAAGTAAGAGAGATTTACCAAGATCACAAAAGCGGCAAGTCAGAAGCATATTTGATTCTAGCTAATGGGTCTTTGTCACTTCTTCGATCTTAGGCGCCTCACCTGGCAGCTGTGGAAACTACATTTGATTGTTTCTTTGGCTAAATTCCAGACTTCAGGGTGAGAGAATTACACCCACTTCCTCATTTCCCGGAGAAGCTGCCTGCCGAACCAGATATACAGCGGAAGTTTAAGCGAGTGAGTCCCGTACAGTCCTCCACAGATTCTAAAAGTGCACTCATGGAGAGATCTCAGGCCTCCTACACACTCATCTTTCACTCGTACTATAGGATTTTTAGGGTACAGAGAAAAATAAACTAGCTATGCCATCCTAAATATGCATCAGACTCCAGACCCTCTGAAATTCAGGGGTAGTAGGTTCAGATCTACAAGGGAACAGAAAATTAGTGACACACTTGTGTTTCCATTTGAAAATCTACATCCTGAAAAATAAGTTTGTAATCAAATAAACATGGGAAATATAGCTAACCTTTGTGCTTAAAACATACCTACATATTATGCATTCTAAGAAGCTCTGCAATAATAAAAAGCCTGTCTGTCCCTGTTAAACCTGGAGCTTCTCCTATTTATTCAATGGTGAGGAGGGCAAAGTGCTTCATCAGTCACACCACAAGAGAGAAACAGGTTGGCTCAGCTGAGGTAGGCCCCCAACTGCCTCAGCGCCCTTTGTATCAACTTTAACCTTTTCCAACAATTGCAGACTCCATAGAGGAAAAGTCATCCCCAATCCACTAGAGAAAGAAGTCCATAGGAAAGCTCTCCCGCTGTGACTTAAGTCACATTTTAAAACTTATTTTCTTGAATGCTACCCCCTACTTTATGTGAGAATCGAATAAAAAAATACATTGAGGATTATGGGATACTATTATTACTGCTAATGAAAATTGCAAATTAAAAAAGTTTTTAAGCATACTGAACGATATCCTCAATTTTAACACAAATCCTGGAGTTGTATGTTGTTCTAAAGTGTCAGGAACAGGAACGTCAGCTGCTGTATTTCCTGGGCATCACAAAATAAAACTAAAGCACAGTGGCAAGCAGCTGAGAATCCTTTTCTGTGAAGTCAAAACTAAAACCATCTTCTGAAACTGGGGAGAAGACAAAGGGTAGGCACGGAGACACCAAAAGGTTCCAAACAGCTGTGGGGTGAGTGAGCAAAACCCAATAGGGCAGATGTGAGAAGGCTGTCTGCAGTGCTAAGGAGCAAGTTGAGAACCCAGCCAAGAATCAGGAAGAAGTGGTGTTGAGAATTAGTCTATCGGTGTTAAGAATTCTGATGGGATGAGTAAGGCAGGTCAGGCAAGCAGCACGTGAGGTGGTATGATTGTTGCTGGAGTGACAGGTGTGGGCTGTCTGAGGCAGAAGTGAAGGGAGGAGGCTGACAGGGCTCAAAAAGATGGAGTCTCTCATGATGTCAAAGAATGGGCACCTACCTACCTAGATGAAAGACGTGGGAGAATGGAAGATTATGGAAAAAGGAATATTTCAATTTGTTCTTTTTTCTTAAGTGATTTCACTAGCAAGCTCACTACATCTCAGCTGTTTACATGTAGACTTTTCTTGTTGTTGAGACAGGGTTTTGCTGTGTTTCTCAGACTGGTCCCAAACTGAGGAGCCCAAGTGCTCCTCCCTCCTCACCTTCCTCTGAGCAGCCAAGAGTACAAGTACTTGCTACCTCACCCCACTGGGAGTATTTAAGTTTAAAATGTCAAAGATGCATAGCTCCAGGCAATGTTAAAATGCCCAAAGTAGCCAAGGCAGTGGGTTGGCAAAAGAGAACAGCCCTGCCATTGAGAAGGCAAGCTGTTGAAGGTCCATCTCCAGGATGGTAAAGCCACACAGGAGGATTCACATGAAAAGGAAAATCAGGAGCCAGGTACTAAAGTCACCAATGCTGAGAAGCTAAGAAAGAAGAATAATTGAATGGTAGGATTCCTAAAAGGAATCTTAACCCAAGAAGGAGGGACCAAGCTTTGACCCTGGAGTTAGGATGAGAAGAGTGGCAACTCCATGTCCTGCCCACAGTCACAAGGGTCCTGTAGGAATGAGCAGCATTGATATTTCTTTCAAATGAAAGAAATGTTACCAAAAAACAGCCAGGCAGGAGAAGGAAGGGACACCAATAAAAAGATACTGCAAATGAAGGCACATTTATTCACCTTGGAATGTTCTCCAAGTAAGGTCTGGTTGGATGTGGAGGGAGGGTGTCAGAACCAGAAGGAAACATAGGGAAAAGACTATAAGACAGGCCAGATCATGGGTCCTGCAGCTTGGGCTATAACCAAGGACCACAGAGATGTAGGTAATGCTGGCCCGAAGAAGATATACACAAGTAGTCCCAGAAATCTGGTGGAAAGGACAGAGGCTTATGCTGACTGCCTTTCAAAAATCTGATTCAAGTCAATTGGCTGGAAATTGAATTACTTGGGTCCTAGGACTACTGCATGCTAGAAACTGCTTTGTCTTTGGGGAAACTTCTTAACTTCTCCGAACTTTATCTTGCAAGTAAGTAAATGAAGGATACAATCATCCCACAGGATGCTGTGAAGATTAAACACAGTCGTGTGTACAAGATACCTAGCTCAGAATTAAACTATCTGGCACCTACCTAGTCTCTTTGGCCTGGCATCAACCGCATGCTTCACAAAGTATAGCATTTACCATATAAAGAGAAAAAAACCCTGATCTTTTCCTCAAAGGAAGGACATCAGAACTCTTCCTCCTAACTCCAATTCCAAAGCATTATGACAATCATTAGGATCATGAGATAACATTCACACAGCCAGGAGGCAAGGGAGGTGTGGGTGTAGTCCACTCTCTAGCCCTTAACACTCCATCCACATGCCCTACTTATATGGAGGTGCTAAAACCAGCATCATGTCAAGAATGAGTAACACAGTACTTAGTAATCATATTTGACTACAGGTGTTAGAATAAGGTCACTTGGAAGGAACATTGTTAGATGTTTACTTTGCTGTATGTGCACATATGTGCACATAAAATTTTGGTTGGATTAAATATAAAAATAACACGGTAAAACTGATTTCTATTTTATTCTTATACAGAATCATATATTTCATAATAAAACACTGAATTCTCTATAACAAACTGGAAAGTTTACTTAAAATATTCAAATAAATGAATTAAAAACATCAAAAGTTTTGTAACAGCAGTATTTGGTTACAGTTAAAAAAACTGGTTAGAGTAGAAAAGATAGGAATACACATTTGAGACTATTCAAAGCACAGTCCATGAATTTATAATCATTAAAGCCATTTAAATATGACTTACGGTCTATAGTTAGATTCTAACCTAAAGAATTCAAAGGCATTCTATTGCCTCTGATCTCTTTTGTTGGGAATATTTCCTAACTCTTGAATTGGCAAGATAGGGGAACGGTACCCTTACAGGAGAGGTGTATAAGAAAGAGAAAAATAACAAGGTTTACCAATACGACCCCAAAATTTGCAACAAACGTTGTTCACAGCTGTGAAGAGGAGAGGCTCCATTTTCCTCAGAGATGAACTGGGTCCCTGGAAAATGCCCGATTAGCATCTTGACCATTTTCAGTATTTCTACAGTATAGAAGATGGCCTTAGCTTGTCTATTTAACACAGAGTAAGATCTTGTATTTCAATCCAGGTACGGGTTTGAAAAAAATTTTGAAGCTAGTTTAATTAAGAGTCAGAGAAATTAAGGAAGAGAAACAACTTCACTAAGAGTTAATATGTAGATCTCAACTAAGAAGGCATTCAGAGGGGTGGGGGCAAGGGGAGGGTAAATAAGTCACCGGCAGAGTTTCTGCTGCTGCCATGATCCCCTCCCTCCCGTCCAGTTCTCCTTCCATGCACCCACTTTCAGAGCACAAAATGCCCTACTCTGAAGCACCACTACTAAGCTATAGATAAAATTGGATCTCTTTTCTTAGATGTTCTGAGAGCAGATGTCTCAGTCAACATTCCCAAGTTCTGTCTTTATTGGACAAGTAAGCCAAGCTGTAAAACAGAGCACAGATGTACAAGGAACAACTGTGATAAAAACAACCAAACCCAAGGACAACAGTGGAGTTCAGCAGGGAGGGTCCAGAAACGTTCACTGATGTGGTTCTGGGGCCATCTTGACTCCAGAATTCAAATTTCTGTAAGATATCACTCCAAAAGACTCTCCTTTTCCCCAATTATTCAAAAGGACTGCAAGTTCCCAGCCAGCTGAGTGACTTAAGAAAGATAATGTCTCAAAATTTTAAAACTTAAAACTGTTGAGGGTCTTCCTGGGGGCGGCTCAGTATAACACTTGCCTAGCACATACAGCCCTAGATTCAATGCCCTAACGACAAGAAAAAAAAATCCCACTTTTAAATATTCAGGTATATTATTTCTACTATCATTTCACACATATTCTTTCAGTAAGCCCTCCCAACACAACCCAAGCTATCTTGCATTTCTCCTCTGTACACGCTAGGAAGCATAACTAAAATAATCTGAGAGAGCTGCCCAAGGCCACAGAGCTGGACAAGAAAGCCTACACCATTCAGTTCCCAGGGTCCTGTGGGCATTGTCCAAGTGCAACAAGTGAATTTTATGGTGTGTTCAGTCAAACCTAAATAAAATAAAAAGGAGGGTAAGAGTGACTAGAGACAAAAGTTTAGTGCACAGAAACTAAAACTGATGCTAGAAGAGTCAAGCAGAAACACTGCTAACCCAAGCATGGACCACAAGTCTCCTGAAGTCCATACAACAATGAGCTAAGAAATATATCCATTTTTGATACCAGCTATGGTTTGTGTCTGGATGCCCCTTCCCCCAAAGCTTCATGCGATCACAGGTGGGGCTTCTGGAAAATGGCTGGATCCAGGGTGTGTGACGCTGGGATTCAAACCGTGATGCTGGGATTAAGGGTGCCCACCCTGGGTTTGAGTAATGCTGCCTGAAGGGCAGGGTCAGTAAGTTGCTCACTACTTCGATGCTTTGCTGCCTTCAGCCTGATCTGCTTTGGCAAAAACTGTTTTGCATCTGCAGTGCCCCTCTTCCATGTCGCACTGCACTGGAGCCAACCATGAAAAGGCACCTCTACAGACTGTGAACCAAGTAACCCTTCCCTCCTTTAATTTTGGGTACTACGTACTTTGTCTCAGCAACAAGAAATGTACCTAAGACAATCCCATTCTCTAGACCACTGAATAAGGACATACCCATAAATGTGAGAGGTGGTTTTAAAAAATGATACATTACTTCACTTTCTGGACATCACGTTAAGGGTTTGGTATGTATCCATCCAGATACTTTTATCTGCAGACAAATTAACTGAACACATTCATAACTTTAAGAAATACTCTGCAACTTTCTTTTTTGGCTGTTACATTTTTTTCCGTATTCTTACTTAGATCAAGCATTTATTTTAACAGCTGCATAATATTTCACAGCATGGATATATCAGTTTCTTTAACCATTCTCCTACTACTGTTTAGTTTGTTGGCTTTTTTTTTTCACTAATACAAACTTTTTGGTGAATATCAGTGAAGATACACTTCTCACGCTTGTTTGACTACTTCTGTCAGAAATATTCCCATAAGTGTTACCATGAAAATGACAGCCTCATTTACAGCCAGAGTAACTTACAGTTAAGAAAATAAGACTCCAAATCTAATATGTAGGCCATGGGGTAGAATAAGGATCCAGCCAGGAAAAGGCACACTAAAGCCAAGCCAACAAAGCCCAGGGCTCCTAAATTTCCTGTGAAATTAGCCACACAATCCCTCGGTAAGAGGGGCAGGTGTAAATTCCCGGCCCTTCTGCCCTTACATCAGCCAGAGGCCCCCGTTAGCATCCAGGCCTGGATGGCCTGGCTCTTACAACAGGTCACTGGGAGAGGTCATAATAAAATACATGGAGCCTAAGGCAAAGAAAAATGGAGGTATGCAATAAATTCAGACAGAGAAGAGAGCAGAAAAGATGCAAAGCTTTTTAAAACAAAGATAAAATTACCTTTTGTATAATGCAGTGAAATGGCACTGGATTTCATAGTGATCCCTCGGATCTGCTCATCTTCTCGGCTGTCCATATACCTTAACTGGAAAAACATAGAATGTGCTTGCTTACTTCCCCTGAACTAAAATGTAACATTCAAACAGGCTGATTTTTGTTTTAAACACTTACAGACCAGTAGAGAGCTTTTTTTAAGGAGTAGATGGCTGGATAGAGAAAGTTAGCAGAGGGGGAGGAAAACATTGATGTAAGTCAGTACTGCTAGGGCTCAAACGTATTCCACACTGGGGACCCTCCTAGACCACAGCTCATCTGCTCTGTAGCCAAGAATGACTGAGCAGACCCAGAGAACTCTCTGAGGGTGGCATGTCCAGGAATTCTCTGTTCACCAAACAGAGCTGTTGTTTTCCTGTTCATTGGTTAATTGACAGAGTCGAAGCAAAGATTTAAAGAGAAAGTTTCTAAAGGCATAAGAAGCTTTTATTACTTTCCCCAACCTGATGTATTTTAACCCTTTAAAAAAATAATGGTAGACAATACTTATTATCACCATTTTGCTGATTTTTACAAAGCTTCAGTGCCCACAGATAAAGGCCACATCTCAAATTCCCCAGGCTCTGCAGTGTCTCATCCCAGTGCTGGCTCCCTTAACTGGGCCCCCAGCCCCAACACCACTCTGCCCTCCGGCCTCCCCTTGAAAGTGAGCCTCCCTGTCCAGGCTTCATTCTCTGGACCATGAAATTATTGAAAATTCTGGACTTAACCTTTACATTTACTCATTCCTTTCCTTCAAAATCTTGGGAATAATTTATTGATACAATATTACCACCCTAATTCATCTAACATTAATTCTTCAATTTTCAGAAAGTATTCCACTCTCACAACTCTGGCAAAACCAGAGTCCTAAAAGTTACCTAAGACCTCTAACCAAATGCAGCGATCTTTTCAATATGCACTTTCTTGATTCCAGTGGAGCATTACATAGTCACCCTTTGTGCACACATGTGCTCATATCATGTGCAAAAAGTCTTCCAAAAGTTTGAAATCTTGAAGTTTCCCTCCAATCTCGCCTTAGATTCCTGGCTGGTTCCTTTTACAGGCTTTCCTTCAAAGTCTGTCTTTCTTGTCAATGCAAATGGCACAAAACAAGCATTAAAGCGTAACAACACAATGAATACCTGCATACACACTATCCTACTTAAGACAGCAAAAGAAAAATGTTTCCATTAAAGGCCCCTGTGACCTGGCTCATAGGTAACCACTATCCTGAAATTTATCTCATCCGTTTCATTGCTTTGCTCATAATTTCTAAAAATAAATGTATCACTATCATTTACAATTTGCATGTTTTAAGCAATATATAAATGGAATGATACTATGTGTAAAGTCACTCTTTTTTGCTCAATATTATATTCCTAAGATTTATTGCATGGATCGACATTAAGTGATTTGCTGTTATTACTGTGTAAGATTTCACCTCACAAAATCTACCACACCTATTCATCCAGCCTCTTGGTGATGGACATGTGGACTGACTCCTGTTTCCTATAACTGTAACTGAGATGATATAAACAGGAGTATGTCTCTTATACATAAACTACCTACAAGTGGAATTTCTCAGTTATTAAACTTTTGCCCCAGACAAGTGGCTTCAAGCACCCTATTCTACCTTTAATCTTCCTAGATCTATCTACTCTGATGACTCAATTTACATCTCCATCTCCTCAAATCTACACTCCCAGTTACCTGATAAATCTTGTTGTTTATACCCTGGATTCACTAAGGAGAATTTTTTTTTTTTATTTTTATACTACCAACTCAATTATTCCAAGCCCTTTCACAGCTAGAAACAAAAGATTTCTTTCATTTCCTAAAACACTATTTCATACCATGATTCACAAGCTAAAGACTTCCTTTGGTACTGAGGACACCTAGGTTAATTTCAAAGTCCTTTGTAATCATTTTCTCTCCCACTAATCTCTGAGCAAGCCCTCACTCAAATCAGGTACAACAAACATTACATTTCATATGTTATCTTCCACCACTTGATGACTTCTGTCTTCTCCAATCAGCCAACTCATTTAGCTATGAAGAATCTTTCTTTGTAAACCCTCCCACAATTATCATTTGATTTAATGCAAAAACTTTTTTGTACTTATAAAGTATAGTATTCACATAAGGCAATACAAAGCAATATAGAAATACTTTAAAAAATCTATTTATATTGTTTAATGGATCAACAGCTGCTTAGATGCAGGAACAATGTAACTATGTTTGTTTGTTGTTACTGTTTATGGTACTGGGGACAGATCTCAAGGCGTTCACACTGAGCTACATTCCAGCCTTTAAAAAGAAAAATCATTTCTAAAACATTTTTTTGAGATAGGTTCTTGAGAAGTTGTCCAAGCTAGGCTCACACTTGTGATCCTGCTGCCTCTGTCTCCCAAGTGCAGGGATCAAAGGCATGTGCCACCATGTCTGATGTAAGAACTATGTTTTATACTGTTTAGACCACTAAAGAACAAAGTAAGGGGTTCATAACTTTGTAGAAGCTAATACTGAAATGCAACAAGTATTGATCAAATACAACATACCTTGCCTGCAAGACGGCTGGAGATGATTCCATTACTAGATATGAGACAATCAGCAAGAGTAGTTTTTCCTGTCAAAATAACATTAATTAGAATCTATGTCATTTAAGGAAAAGGGGTCAGAGGATGGACTGTACCTATAGATTTATATCTGCTCAAAAAGCTTGGTTTCACAAAGATTTCTTATTTAGCTATACTAGGTAAGAGACATTTTTAGAGTCCTATAGATTTCTGAACAGAACACAACCTGGAAGGTCATACATGCTGACGCTCTACTGTGCTAAAACCTAGCCTCCCTGGAAATTTCATTTACTCACTTGGAAAGTTAGCAGGTAACTTTTTAAAGCACAATTCTCTGAAATTGAGGCAGACTGTAAATGATGTGCACAGACTTTTAATTAGTAAGGTAAATCACCATGCCATCCCAAAACAGACCACCTCTGACTCTTCTGTCCTATAAGAATTCAATCACATTCACAATTACTAATACCAACCACCCCATAGCTATACTAGTGACCAGGTTTATAAACTTAAGCCCCTGAAAGCTCAGAATGACAAAAGGAAAGCAATGACTTTTGTCTCCGAAAGGTATACTGGGTAAAACATGGCAATTCCTGTATTTCCCCATGAATGAACATACAAGTAATTTTCCAGTTAAACTGTTAATCAGGAAATTTACCCCTATCTTCTACTGCTTGAAACACACTTTGAAGACGGCATTAGCTATACTGTAGCCTCCAAAGCAACTTCATATCCAAATCTAACCCTACACTCCACTTTATAAGAAAGTCTTTGTATATTCCACCTGTACATTCATAGTTATCTTTACTAGACTACCACTGACATCCACACAATTTCAGGAGGTACAACCAGGTAACTTTGCCTAAAGAATGCCATCAGTATACATAATTACTGCAGTTGGATTGCTCTAACAAAAGGAGGGTTTTTTTTCTTTAAGATAAGTACTTACTGCACTCTAGGAATTTTAGCAAAGCTATGTGTAGTAAAGTTAATCTGTGTAACAGTCTACACCAGAGATCAATCAGTAGGAGAATTGGAGATCTTTAATAATGTGTTATCTGTTGTTTGCCGTGCAAATATCACATTAGCACGTAACCCTAGAGCAACACTTTCCTGTCACCCAATAAAGTAGAATTACTTCATCCTATCTATAGAAAAATATACTCACCATAGAACATAAGAACCAAAAACGGAGAGACATTACTCTATTCGTGACCATATCTCTAGAATAAGAACAATGCTTGAGCAGCTCTCTTAGGTACTTTTCTCATTGCCAAAACAAAATACCTGACAACCAAAGTTTAGGAAGGAAAGGTTTATTTATCTCATAGTTCGTGGAGGTTTCAGTTAATAGTTGGCTAGCTCAACGGTAGAGTGGCATGGGAGAGGGGCATTGCAGAGGAGAAACAGCTCATAGCAAACAGAAGACACCAAAATCCAAGCAAGTGACAAACAACAAGCTTTTTTCTGTCCCTGGTCTTTTATCAAAACTACTGTACTTACAGTAGGTAGCACTCACACTCTTAATTCTAGTGTCCTTAATCCCAGCATTGCACCATGGATCAATCCCAGTGTCACACACTTCAGAACCAGCCACCTCTGAACAGCCCCACCTATGACTGCATGAGGCTTTGGGGTGACATCTAGACACAGCCATAACATTCTGCCCCTAGCCCACCCCCCAAGGACTCATGCACACGCTTTATGCAAAAGGCATTTAGTTCATCTCTAAGAGTTGCCAAAGTCCTAACAGTTTCAACATTGCTGACAAGTCCAAGTCCAAAGTCTCCTCTGAGATCTAAGGCAAAATCTTAGCTGTGAGGCCCTGTATAAAGAAAATTAAACATGTCCAACAAGCAATAGCACAAGATAAAATATTACCACTCCAAAAGGCACTAATAGGAAGATCACAGGAATGGGACCAAAGCAAGTCCAAAATCCAGAAGGACAAACATTAAGTTCCATAGTTCCATGTCCAGCATTCGAGGCAATTTGTGGCAAGATGTGAACTCCCAAGGACTTGGGTGGCTCCATCCAAACTCTTCTGGATGATGCCAAGGTCTGCTACTAGCTGGAGCAGCAGCTAGGCTTCTCTGTCTCTTGGCTATAGGGGTTCAGTGCCTGGATCACTGAGCACTCTGAATCCAATCCTGAGGAACGAATTCTCTAGGCTGCTGTCATTCTGAACACGGTGCTCTGGAGCTCTCTCACAAAGCAAAGTTTTTCACTTTTGCAATTTGAGCCTGCAAAGGCTGGAGTTCAGCTATTTTTTGTGATGTCCTTGGACCACCTTTTCCATTGTCCTGTTCCTTCCCAGTAACCATGTTCTCTCTTCTCTATCTTTGCAGTCCACAGCATTACTACATGGAGCTTCCCTTCTGCCCAAACTGAAAATGGTTTAATTCTTCTGGGCTCTTTGTACTTGATTCTCAACATAAATCTTCCTAAAAGCCTCCAACAGTGGCCACGCCACAGTCTCAACATTAGACTGCCTTCAAATTTCTTCTGCCATATTAATTAGTGTGGTGCCCTCAATCTCAGTCTCAGGCAGTCTCTGGATGTGAGCAAAATCCAGACAAACTTCTTGCCAAGGCATAACACATATCATCTGGAGTCCAACAGCCATTGCAGTCCTTTATTCCCAGCAGAAACCTCTGGAGCCTCTGGTCTTTACCAGCAGACTTTCTATCAGCACTCGGGTATTCTGAGCTTTGACCACAATCTCCCATCAAGTACAGCTTAAGGCATTCCAGGGCTGCTTTTTCAGCAAGCATGTCTGAACTTTCCAAACTCCTCTCACAAGCCATTCCCAAAGGCTCCCAAACTGCATGGTCAGGTACAGTCACAGCAACGACAACACTTCTCTAGTACCAATTCTATTTTAGTTGCTTTTCCCATTGCTGAGCTAAAACACCCAAGGTTCAAAGAGGAAGGGTTTACTTAGCTCACAGTTTATAGAGGTTGCAGTTCACAGTTCATTGGCTCCGTGGCAGGGTAGCATGGGAGGAGGGTTATCACAGAGCAGAAACAATTCACGGCAGGCAGAAGACAGCAAAAACAAGCAAGTGACATGGGACAAACTTCTTTTTGTCCCTTACATCTTATCCAAGCTGTATGTTCTTAGGGTGGGTAGCACTTGTATCTGTAAATTTAGCACTGCACCATGAATCAATCCCAGTGTCACATACTCTAGATCCAACTACCTGTGACAAGTCCAATCTATGACTGCATGGGGCTATAGCCTTTCAATAGCTACTACTTAAATAAAATGAATCATAGTTTTTGTAGGGCAGCACCAGTTTGACTTAATTTTAAAGAGTCAGTTTAAAGTAATCTGTAATGTACATATACACTGACTTCCCACATAATTTAACAACTTCCTGCTGGCTTGAACCACTGTACTATCTGGTGGCATGTGACAGTCCCAATAGATAGTACAAGCCATCTGATGAACAGTAAGCATGTAGGCCCCATCACAAATATGTTAATTCACAAAGCAAAAAAAAAATCTTATTTCATACCATCAAAATGTGTGTAGCATAATTAATTATAAAAGCTCATAGAGAACAGTTAAGTCTCTGGATTGGTATAAAACTCATTTAACTTCACCTATGAAGTGACCCGTTTTTGCTCAGTTGTCAGACTCCAGCTCTTATATCAATGACAAGAGCCACCTAACTCTCTGCACCTTTTGATCCATCTTAAGCACTTGTATAGGTCTAATCTATTTCATTATATCACACTGCTTTATTTTCTCTCGTAATGGTTCCTTATAACCTAATAGAACTGAAAATTACGAATTATTTACCTTCCAGCCAAAGGATTCTCATTATCATTACATTTAATCTTCACATCCTGTAAGGCAGTGATGGCAAACTTTCTGGAGCTTACAATGATAACAAACAGCCTGCTGCTGCCTGTGTGCCATAAGTTCATCATAGCTGCTGTTAGGTATGATTTTCATCCTATTTTACTCATGCTGTGTATATAATGAAACTCAAAAAGGCAAAGTAACTTGAAAATGGAGTTTTGAATTCGGGCTATCAGCTGGAGCATTTAAACCTTATCCTACTGTCCAGTGGAGGCCAAACCTGCCTCTGCACCTCTCTCTACTGCTCCCTCCCCTCAAGGTAAGTTTTCTTTTGCACGCCCATTCCACTTTGCTGTGGCTACCAGAACTGGGAAGGAATTTGAAACAAAATGCTGGCTTAGCATGAAGCAGTAACAGGGTGTTACAGCAACACCCGTCTGAAATCACATGCACCAGGGCCTGACTGCTATCCCTGGCCTTACTGTTTCCGCCATATGTATCTCTTTCTCCTGCAAATACACTGCCACTTGTGAGTACCTATGTGATACCAATTATACTGTGAAGTTTTTTCTTAACTCATCCCTAGCTTACCAATTCTCTACTTCTCCCAAGCTCTGGTCTTTTCTCTCACATACCTCTCTCAATTCACCCTGCTTCACTCCACTTAAAACACCATGTAACAGCCTTCGCAGAACACTAATCACTAGTTAACTGCATTTATTGCACATGCGTGCATTTACTGCATACTTCTGACATCACAAAAATGTTTCAAAGGAAACGACTTGCTTCTTAGCAAACATCACTCTCAAATGTTCACAGCGTCATCTGCTAAACATGTTGAGACAAGCCTCCTTCGTAATGAGAACAAGCCATTTTAAAAAATATTCTTACCATGGTCAACGTGAGCCAAAACACAGATGTTCCTGATGTTGGCAGTGTTCTTCTGGAGTTCAATCATCTTATCCAAACTATTGAGCACCATGGTTACTCACTTGCCGGGACTGGAAATTAAACATGTGTTACGAATGAAACAAGAGCTAAAAGCTGCCGCAAAAGAATCTGAAACGGTAGTAACTGACACGCAGATCCCTTGAAGAGGATCAGGTACGTTTCCCGGCAGAATATACTAATTCAGGCTCAGTCCCAGGTCCAGCTCCAAGTTAAGGGATCAAGAAGGCACCCAAGGAGTTGCGCGCCCTTCCGGGTCACGCAGCGCACGGGGCTGGGCGCGGGGACACCCGGTCACCCTGTCCAGGCCGTGACGACCTAGGACCTTAGTGAGTAGGGGACAGATGTGATGCCCACGTCCCTCCCGGCCCCCTGCCACCGGTCCCCCAGTCCCTCGCCTACTCTCCGGCGTGCTGCCACTGGAAGTGAGCGTTCGGCTTTAGGACCGCCCGGAGAACCCTGTAGTTCTGGGTAATGCACCGAAGACAAAACAGGTGCGCCGCCGGGCGTCCACGGCTTCCCCAAGGAAAAGGGAAGCGCCTCAGCACCATACTCCCGCCATCTCCGCGGGTCCCGGATGGTTTCTCTGCGCATTCCGGGCCGCCCCGAGAACCTGCAGCTGTGCACTCGCCCCAGACCCACTCGGCTAGTCCCTGCCGTCACCCACCGGCTCCCCCACGCTCCTTGTAGCCGCCACAGTACTCGAGTCCCGGCCGCCGGCGCACTAGGGGCGGAGCCAAGCGCGACCTTTGACCCGCGCACGCTGGGGACGCTGCCGGAAGTGGGTGTAGCGTCCTTCTCCGGGATCCTGGAGTCGCCTTGACAACGTCTGCGTCTTGGAAACAGAGAGGCAAAGAGGAGGAGCTGGGAGCCGCGAGCATGAGGAGCCTGTGTCTGTGTCAGATCTGCACTTGCGGGTAAGATGCGGCCAGGTACGGGCACGGGTGGCCCCGGGACCCGCAGGTACGAGGGCACGGCGATGCCTCCCCACCTATCCGAACCCGCGACTGATGGATCTCTCCGCATTCCCTGGCTACCGGACAGAGCAGGGTTCCTGAAATTCCTGTCCAGGGATGGAAACTAAAATACCACCTGGGCCAGATAAATAGTAGGTGTGAGCAAAGGGCGCATGTGAGAGGCTGGTTAGTGGGGGAGAGGTCTGGTTCGGCTGGGAGTGTGCGAACCGTACAACAAAAATCACATTAAAGAACAGGGCACAGGTCACTAAATTGCAACCCATGTTACTGTCTTCCATCTCCAGCTTTCCATCCTCCAGGCCAGACAGTGCTCCTTTGGGATTTGCCCAACAGGAGAGGCAGCAGTCCCAGCCCTGAAGCCCAGAGTTGGTCCATGGGCGCTGCCTAACAACCTTCCACCACCTGTAAACACAGATGTCCCCTCCCTCAGCTTCACTGTTGACGCAGGGATTAGATTATTTGCTAAGTACATGTGAATGTGCCAGTCCCTTCGTGTTGTAATCTCCTTCAGAGAAAAAACATGTGCATGCTGATGGAAAGCAAGCTTTCTGTCATATTCATAATAAAGACAGTTTGTAATTAGATACAGGTTAAAAGATTAACTTTTCAGGTATAAGTTTTCAAACTCTAATGTACAGGAAAAATATTTAATTTTGTCTAATCTTAATTTATATTCAACCTAAATTCCTTTCCCACCCAGGAAATTCCACCTTCATTCCCCTTTTTCCAGGCAGTGCAGTGATTCAAGGAGTAGAGTCATTGCTGATGTAAGAGGAATTACTTGAGGGTTTGAACACTTCATGGCATTCACTGAAAAGTCCCTTATCTAAACTCATGTGTTTGCTTCAGGAGCAGGGCCTCTGATACTTGTGCTGTGTACAAGAATCTCTGACCAACCTAGAAGCTGTTGTTGCAGGACCCACTCAACCAAGTCTCTGAGATCTAACCATTTCCTGGGACGGTGACATGGATTGGAGCAGATTCCCCACCCTTCTAACAAGCCCTTCCCCTCCTCTGTTACCCCTTCTTGACAGGGTTGAGGAAGGGAGATACCTTCTTCCCATTTGTCCCAACACCATCATTTTCCTTGTGTGACACTAACAGACAGCTAACTGTATTTCATCTCCCATTAGGGACACCTGATTTAATCTCTCCCATGAACTGTTTTTAAAAAGACAGAAGTTGATGGCCTCAGATAGTTGTTTTTCCCTGTCCTGGCAATATCCCTACAAGGGAATAGAAGTTTTTACTACCTGCTTGGAATAAAAGAGCCCCATGGAGCTGGGCCTGGTGCGGTGTGTCTGTAATCCCAGTGCTCCTGGAAACTGAGACGTGAGAATGGCTAATCTGAGCCCAGCCTT